>OX578137.1:23098320-23340820 GCA_951213105.1 Amaurobius ferox
TATATATATGCATATATATATATGTATATATATATATGTATATATATATATGTATATATATATATGTATATATATGTATATATGTATATATATATATGTATATATATATATATATATATATATATATATATATATATATATATATATATATATATATATATATATATATATATATATATATATATATATACATATATATATATATATATATATATATATATATATATTTCAAAGACGTATAATTAATGTTCATAATGATCTCAAATATTCACACAGACTTAACCTATATTTTACGTTTTCCCCAATTTAATATTGGAAGAAAATCCACCAACCCTGAATAATGTCGTAAATTTTATAGATCTCAGTATCTCAGTATTGATTTCAGTCATAATAAATTGTCATTCTATATATATGATAAAGAATAACTTATAATATTCCTGCAACAGGAATCATACATTGGACATCTAATTTGCACTTGAATATATTTAGGAATTATTGGTGGTCTAGCGAGAACAAAAAGAATTGTAAGCAGTGACGTCACCAGATTTGAAAGTGACAGAAAATTCTTACAACAGGCATTCAGGCAAAGATATCCAATGCAATTTATGACCCATTACATCAAGAATTACTACGGAAAAAACGAAAAATATGGGTTAAGTCTGTGTGAATATTTGAGATCATTATGAACATTAATTATACGTCTTTGAGAGTAATGACATCACAAACATCTAAACTGCTGAACATGATTATTTTGATGTTATAAAGAGAATGCATATAGGCATGAACTTAGCTGTCTCTGAGGCTTGGACAAATGCCTTTTAATATCACTTTCCTTTATAAAAGTTCTTGTGATAATTTTGATTATCACTCCGGAGGTTGGCTTCTGTCAGTGCTGGCGTCCAGGAGTGCAATGCCGCGGTATTTAAGACATGCATGTTGATAACTGGGGAGTAAGGTCACTACCCCTTACCGCAGTTGTGTAAGCACTTTACGTTGACTTCCTTCTTCAGTTTTATTTTTACATATTAACCCTTTATATATTTTTAGTGTTTTATGCTGTTGTCCGCAAGTACACTAAAATTCATTTCAATCTTTTTCATTAGAAATCTATCTTTTATATTTACATATTTATGAATATTACGATCTGGCTGCTGTGCGCCAATTTTGATGTTCAAATACTTTAAAATTCTTTAAATTTCTTTACCTTATTCCTCTTGGAATCGATATGTGTGTTTTGGTGTCAGCGGGGTTCATCACGGGCTGCTGGCGTTTTTGGAGTTGGCCGTCGATATGTTGATAATCGCAGTGTTTGAGGGGGCTGAGTTGAATCTCATATGTGTATCTTTATTATATATGTATTGTTCATGTTGTTGTACTTATGTTGTGTGAATATTGTACCTTAAAAAAACTTAAAAACATAAAAATCATATAAAATTAAAACTTACCAATATAAAAGTAAAATATATTTTAAAAGATGTACACTTCTACTGACAGAGTTAGGTTAATTCTTTGATGATATTCGAAATGGGAAAATAGGATTGTCATGATAATGTGTGTTACTATGCTTGTTATTCCTTTCGGCGAGATTATATACCGATTCAAAAAAGCACCACTCTTTATAAAAGTATAAACTATAAAATTATGATGAATACAATATATATATTATAGCGCCTGGCAAATATTTGTGATCAAATATTTATTTACGTAAATTTTCCGGTAATACGGATAACAGGAATTCGTAGGTCCGTCACCATGCAACCTGACCCCAATACTATAAGATATTTTAAACCTCTCGTCAGAAGTGGTGAACAAGAAAAAAGCGTCTTGAATATTAATGAAACAACTCGGCCTACCAATAACTTGACAACGAAGCATTATAACGATCCGATATACAGACATAATTTCAGTTACATTCCTTTCTTCAAATTTAAAAAATGCATCTCAAAAAGATGCAAGCTGTGCCCTTGTGCAGATCCTCGTATTATAGGAAATTCAAGTAAATTCATTTTATTTTGTAAAGCATACCAGTGTATATATATGATCTAATGTAAAACTTGTGATTTAATTTATGCAGGTCAGACAAAAAATCCTCTGAATCTAAGAATAAATCTACACCGTAACCAAATTAAGAGAAATTCAGCCATTAATCAGGAATACCATCTTCTATACTCTCACTTTCAATCTCATTCCTTTAATAATATATTAATTACAATCTTAGACTTTGCAGTAAAATTGGAAGAACGCATCTGGTGGGAAAATATGCATATACTACAAAGTAATTCCATATATCCATAGGGATTAAATTCAATGATGTTTAACAGATTATATAATAACGAATATTACTATAATACTTCTAATACAGCTATAGTAAAAACAAAACGTAGAAGATGGTTCAGAAGTACAAAAAGAAGAAAAAAACAATTTTTTAACGATCGCAAGGAATTTTTCATTAATTTTATGCAACAGGTTTATCAATTTGAAGTACATAACATTATGGTTATCAAATTATATGTTTTGAGCATACGAAAAAAATATATGCAACAGATGTGAAATATCTGGTCTAAACAAATAAAAATATGGTCTACAAAGGAACTGAATTCATACCAGAAACTTAACTTGGCTACCATGAGTGACTGGATCAAAAAACGATCCAAATTTTTACTCATGAAATTGAAGGACGCACAGCTCGAAGAAAAAAGTGATATGGTATATCTATCGATCTTATTTCAAAATAAAACTTTCAACAGTATTCTATTTGGAAAGATAGTGAAAACACATCAACAGCATCTTCCTATAACTGATATAAATATTAGAACTACTTACAGTTAAGAAATCCCTTTAGGAAGAAAAATTTACAATTATAACTATTTAAGTAAAAACCTTTTGATGGGAAATAGTGTAATATGTAATTTTGACACCAATCCTTATAAAGATCCTGTTATAGGTCATATAGTTACAGGTAAACTTGAAGTAATCAATAATAATGCCTTAATAAGAGCTTTCAAATTAGGCACAAAATACCGTAATCCACATCAAAGAATTCAAAACAGGGATCTAGAGTACGAAAACTTCTTAGCAAATTACCTTACTTTTAAAATCTGTCAGTGTATTTATGTTATTATGAGTATTTCCATTGCATAATATTTTCATAAAGTATTCCAGATTATATACAGAGCTGGTATAGATGTTGGTATAGATAAACATATAGATATAGGGAGTTGAATGATGCAACAAATATTAAATCAGAAGTATTCCGACATTTAGAAAATATGAAACACGTACAAGCGGACGAATAAGACTCGATAAAAACTGTTACCTGTGTGTCTATTTATGAGTAATCTGACATAATCCACTTTTATTTTACAAAGAAAAATGTTCAAGTGAAGCACCATTATATCAATATTCTGCTCAGAAAATATCAGGATATTTTATTAATTCGTTCAAGAGATATCATATGCGAGACATTAGAAAACCATAGAGATAAACGTAGCTAAATGCCCAAGGTAAGCATTAAAATAACGGATTTAGCGTTTTTATTTTTCGACAGTTTTCAACATATTTCATTACAGAATAAAAGTAAGTTAAAATAATGGGTGCATCTCTTATTGGAATTTATTAGGGTGCAAAATTAATGAAAAATGAGAAAATAAGATATTTCAAAATTTAAAGGTGTACTATCCTCCTATTAAAAGAGTATAAAACACTCAGTATAAAACACTTCTTTATTTTCTATTTGCATAAAATACCAATTTATCACCATGAGATGCAAGTTCTATATAATACACACAGAGCTAACAATACCTGATATACAGCTGTACCAGATGACTATGATATTTCATGTTCCCTGTATAAATACTCATTCATATTCCCTGCATATATACTCCTTTTATAAATACTCAAATTTTACACAGTATTTGTAAATTAGCATTTCACGAATTCACAATAATCTTCCGCTCATAGCAAAGAAAATGAAATTCACCTCAATTCCCAATCTCGCCGGGAATTATCGGCAATACTTGTTTATTGTAGATAAATACCAGATTTACTACACTACGTAATATTTACATATATATATATAAATATAAATAGCATTTACATAACAATATCTGTGAGAGACTGCGCCAATTGTGGCATATCGTATCTGACTGATCTGCAAGTGAAAACATTGTTGACATTCCACAGTAAATGCTCAGGAATGTTGTAATCCATACGGTGTTACGTGTCTACCGTTAATTTAAATACATGGTGCAAACACTAATGAGTTTAGTGATTTGCATTAAATTCACTTATATATATTTATTTAAAATGATCACACTCCGGTTTGTAGCTGTATAAATACCAACTGGTGGTTGTTATGAAGCATAACATGTATTTGCAACATTTATTTGCATGCAATACTCTGCATCCCGACTATTTCTGCAACGATAGTTATCAGAGCTGATCGCAAGAGACGAAATCCGAGGCAATAGATGTTGGAGTATCATCTACTATCATAGAGCTCGTCTACCGAGATAGTTTGATAGCGCACTAGTGCATTAACCCGCAGAACGAACTGAAATTGATCCAGACGGTTGTCATAACCATTATCGGGCAGCCGCGAGATACTTTGGCTCTCTTGTCACCTCCCGGGATCCTATGCAGCAGACAACCCGGCCCTTAGCGACATTTTGAATCGCCAGAGAGTAGCCAGGATCTGGAAGCAAGCAGGCACCTTTGGAGGGGTCTGACATCAACCGGTTGTCGGACGGTGCTAAATAGATGAAGTCATCTCTCAGCCCACACCCAATCTCCGCAACGACGCCTGTGTACATACAAGCCAACACAGTTCATACGTGTAGGCACGTATGAACTGTTTTCTCTAGACTGACCAAGCCCTCTTCACTGTGAATTGTCTATTTAGGATTTACCAGCCACTTCATCGATGGAGAGGTATTGTGACCTTTAAGTTTCAATCGTGATGGAATGTATTTGTGTGCTAATCTAAATTAAAGTGTCGGTGTAATTCTAAGCTTTGGGGATTTTCCCTTAATTGGCAGATTGGATTTTAATTAATGAAAATTCGAAGTAGGAAATATTATAACTATCCCGTACACCCCTGAGGTCAAGATTGTTACTTTTAAGTGTATTGTATTTGTATTATTAATATTAATGCTTGATAATTTATGTGTTTAAATAAATGTGTTAGTGGCCACAAATCGACTGGTTTTTTTTAGTGTAAACGCAATGTACTTTGATTTTTACAGATCCCACTATACTTTCAGGTTCAACTGGGAGACACTATGGGTAGCAAATTTTACTCCACCACAGTGGTGAATATTTTAACTAAATTATTATCTTAATAAATCGCGTCACACTATCGTTCAATTTCAATAGACATAGTTTTGCAGTAAGGAAAAACTCATCGTAAGGAATTTAATTACGCATAAATAAATAAAATAAAACGACATACATTTATTTCGAAGATACATTGGATCCTATTCTTTAGTTGTTTTATTAATTTGCGGATAATTATTGTGAGACCAGGAGGTAGGGGCAAAGATCTCCTAGGGGCGAAGACTTATACCAAGTTCAATTGGAAAATCGAGTATCCAATGCAGCAATGATGCTACATCGCACTGAGGAGCAACCAATGAGAGCTAGGAGGGCGTATATGGACCTCAGGCGAAATGATGTGGCATCAAGGAGATGAGTAAATGAATATTCAGGTAATGACTGTCCAAGAGTGTTGAGAAAAGGAAGGATTGTGCAGAAGCGGTGTTGTTAATAGCAATTATGGTTATCCAAAAGTTCAAAGAGTCGGGTTTTCAAGCAGTGTAGTGGTTATTTTGAGTATATGTCAGAAAAAGAAGTGGCAAATATTCCAAGAATGCTGAGCAACAGACTCCAAAACTGAGGTATGTGCCAGTTTGCGTATATATTAGGTCAATTGCGATTCTGGAATGATATTAAAATACCTGTCTCACAAGTGCCTTTTTTCCTCCTTAAGCGATTATTAAAATTAATGTAATTTAAATCATAAAACTAATATGTGTGACTAATTATTATTTATTTAAAATGTTAATAATGTGGAAATTAATGTGTAGTGTTTTAATTAATGATTATTTTAGGCATTCGGGTAAAGAGGTAATGGTGAGTTATTGAGGCCACTAATGCAATGTTCGGATATTCGATTCACCATCACTTCAATTAAGAATAATAATTAAATCCAAAATATAGAATCATATTTATAAAATAAATAAACTCCAATTAAATGTTTTATTATTTAGCACCACAATTATGTTTATATTTTTTCTTATCCTTTGCACAAAGTGTTTTTAATTATTAATAGTTTCTCAATGCTATCAAAATATCATCATGGATCATTCATCACAGATAAAGTATTGATCAGCTTTTTGCTTATATTGATAAACCATATAATATGATACGTTACAATTTGATTCACATAGATAAACGTATAGATCTTGTGAATCTACATATTCATTAATGTCTTTATCATAAACATTTATTAATCCATCATCTCAATTTGAATAAAGCATAGTTTCTATAAAAATACCTTCATTAGACAATACAATTTCAGGGCGGTGTCAGTAGACATGTGAATTTTAGCCATCCTCTGTCATAGATTTACTTACATTACCTTTTTTGTTTTTCATTTAAAGGGAACTCTACTTTTTCGTCATCAGAAACGGCAATTCGCTCATTCTGGAAGACATCCAAAATATTTCAGCTGACCACAGAATTTCACTACTGAATTCCATTGTTTTTTAGGAAATTCTACAACGAATTATCACTTATTTTATACTTTTTGTGTTTGGTAAGGATATTTTACTGGTTCCAGACGTTTTATACGCGTCACTAAAACAATTCTGCGTTACTTCAGTAGTCAGTAACATTTTGTTTTATATGAATTAATTTCAATTCTAAATACACTTGTGGATATTTAAGACAAACATTTCATATATATAATGTATTTACTTTATTTTGCATGTGAACATTGGGTAAAAATCTAATGGTAATAATAAAGAAATCTGGATGTACGAGTAATCTAAGCAATCGCTTAAGCGTAATCCAAGTTAAAAATATTAGACCTTAGCAGTACATAGTATTCCTTACATACTATGTGCTGTTCACATAGTATGTAAGGAAGAAACAATTTAAATATTTTTATTTATATTTTTTTCCTGTTCTTTGAAATAAGTTTCATTGCTGATGAAGATGCATAAAATCATTACATTAAATATACCTTTTTTAAATTATTTTATTTTTATCTGAAAATTTGCCATATTTGTAAACTCTGATATTGAACTTAACACATATAATAATAATAATAATAAATCAAACTTGCATTATTTGAGGTCATATATTTCGTATAATGAAAAAATGATCATATTGAATAATCAATAACAAAATGTTCTGAAATATTTTATAAAATTTATTTGAATGTTTTTATGAAAATAGGGTTTTTCTATACAATGTAGCTTAATGCGTAGCTTAATCAATTCTTCACAAATATTTTTAAGCATTTATAAACAAAAATCATAACTGTTGCTAAAATTATCAATGACATTTAACTTAAAAAATGTTTTGTCTTCTACTTTGGGCTATTCCAAGTCTACATCTCGACTATTCAGTTATATTGAAAATATAGAAGGCATTGATTAAATATGTAAACTGCATTTTTAAAGTAATCATGCCATTTAATTCATATATTAAATGATTGACAATATAGTTTAAATGCTCATTAGCTTACATGCTCATTAGTTCAATAGCTCATTAGATGCGCCTCGCCAGCTGGGGATCAGTACAGGGACTGAAATGTTTTACAATGATATCGGAGGAACTCAATCCTGCAGGTAAGATAGCGAATGGAAAACTGATATAAAAATAATATCAAAAGTGCAATTTGCTCAGGGGCCAACAATTTTTGTCAGCCGTTTTAATTCACGGACATTTAGTCCAATATATTGCTTGCTGTGTCAACTTTGACGATAAGAGCTTGCAATTCCGTCTTAGTAGCTCAAATGACAGAGCGTCGGCTGGACAATACGAATATCCGTGGTTCAAGTCTAGCCTGGAACAACAGCAAAGTTCTTTACAATAGCGTCGAATGAATGAAAACGTAGGGAACGAAATTATCCTGAAGGTTAGTATAGCGATGTAAGGGGACCTGAAAATGACCATAGTACGATTGGTACGGATTCAGTGGAATGTGGCATATATAGTTTCGATTCCGAATCATGAAGATAAAAAACCAAAATACTAAATGGATGAAAATATTAGCACCTGGGGTATAATAGTAGGAGGTGGTCAGTTTTATTTCTAAGTGGCACATCAATCTGATATTAGGGAGCAGAATGTAGAATCGATTTCGATAATAAGAGCTTGATATTACGTCTCAGTAGCTCAAATGAGAGAGAGTCCACTGGTCAGTACGAAGATCAATGGTTTGAGATCTTCTTGGGACAGTAAAGTTCTTTATAATGATGCCTGAATGAATAATTACTGCCTGTTAATGCAGTGATGCTGAGGAGGGGGACTGAAGTGGTTGTATGATTATTACAGATTCAGTGGACTCCGGCATATTGGGCGTCAATTACAAATCGGGAGGCCAGCAACTACGCATGATACAAACTTATATAGAAAAAGCAGTATCAGGAGGATAAACGAATATTTATCAAGTGGTAAACGTCACAATCACTATAACCATACTTTCCTTTAGCTCAGCGCGAGGAAAGTAATATTTAGAATCTAGATTTAAAATGAAAACTGTTATATCAAACGTTACAAACTTTATGATATAAAGGAAGAACTGTGAACATATTTTTCAAATTTTCTTACATCATTTAATCATTGCAAAATTAGTTGCTTTGCTTGACGATTTAATTGATTTTCTCTTTTATAATACGTTCGAACATAACCTTTGAGCTCATTAGCAATATTGGCTTTGTTTTAATTAACTCTATTTCTTTCACACTTGCCGAGGAACGAGTCACGTGACAGCAGGATATTTCATTTAGCTGCTGAACATAAAAACTATATTTAGTTTGTAAGCAAATTAGGCATGTCAGGAATCAAATAAATGTTTGTAATTTGTCAGTAGAATGAATAAAATGAAGATAAAGTTAATTGGTTTCCGCTTAAATGAGAATTGTAATTTGAGTTTTTTTTATAATTATTTTATGTATTAAGTTGCATTAATTTATTTTCACAAATAAATCTTGTAATCTTGAGTATGGGTCTACACGTATGTTAGTAATAAATAACAAGAAACTTCTTCATCTATGGGTGGGTAGATATATTAATAGAATTACTAAAATTTATAAGAGTGTTCTGTTGGTTTGAATTGCTGCTTTGTGCACACGAGGAATAAATTGACCAGTTCAAACGATTTGTTGACGTTCAATTCATTTTCAAACGAAATGTTACAATGTCATGTAACCTCTAAGAAGTTCCACATAGTCCTACACCAGCCTGCGGTCGTTCCGTGCTGAAAACACCTGTTCTCGTTAGATCACCCAAGTCAGGCAGTATCGGGCGCGGTTAGTACTTGGGTGGGTGACCATCTGGGAACACCGCGTGCTGTTGGCGCTGGATTTGCACGCTGCCACAACTGCCCCCGTGTTCATGCGGAGTACGATCACGTTAAACATGTGGGTCCGCAAGTCCTTTCGAGAGGTTGGTGGTAGGGGAAGGAGGGTACGGTCCCTGTGGATGCCTCTCCCACTGGGTTCCTGTCTAAATTGGGTGGCACTTCCCGGTCGTCCAAACAGTTACCTTACACTTTTCTGGTAGGTCGGACGGACTGGGTCTCAACAACAACATAGTCCTACACCATTACAAAAATTGAAATTTTACATAGCCTGGGCTTTACGTGAGTTACCAGACCCATCTATTGCTAAATAGTTAATGTCTAGACATTGTAATTCACAGGTTGTTTCACAAGTCGTTTTTCACTAGTAATATGAAAATGTTTTTAAAATAAATACAGTCACTCTTTATTTTTATTTTAATTGTTACCGTTCGTTAAAGAAAAGTAAAACAAACATTTATACTAACATATAACATAAAAAGCTCTAATTGGGATAAAATATAATTACATTTTCTTCTTTCACCACTGAGTGTTTGTTGATAACTTAAAAAAAATATGAACATTTTTATTTTCCTTATATACATAATGTATAAGGAAAGTACTGTGGCGGGGTCGAAAATTCGAATTCGAGCTTTCGACGGGAGAGCACATTTCAAGCATCTCTGATCACGAATGAAACATTTTTGAAGTGATGTCTTTGTGTGTGTGTCAATGAGTCTGTAGCGACGATAACTGACGAACGAATGGGCCGATTCGAACGAAATTTGGCACAAAAATCACAATCTGTAAACACTGCAAGCCTATTGTCTTTATACGCAATCGAATGTTCAGAACCTCCTAAATTTTCGAATGAAATTTTGAAAAAATCGTCAAAAAATCAAAACCGCTAATAAAGTTACGCAAATAGACATTTCTTATGTAATTTGTCATTAGAAAATGATTGACATAAATTTTAGAAGGCTAACATGAACCGTTCTCGAGATATTGCCATTTTTCAAAAAAAATTATCAAAAAGTTATATAAAATAAAAAAAAATATATTTCCTGATGAGAAACATGTTCACTTTTCATATGTAATACCATGCAATAAATTTGGTGACATCATTTTCGTGGATCTAGCGCGTTCCATTCATGAAAAAACATATTTTGAGTAATACTTTTGTATATGAACGCCAATAGTCATTTATCTGCTGTAAGAATAACTTATTTCTCCATCCATAACGCTTGGCAAGATTTCGGCGACGAGTTTGGCGGAATGTCGCCAACTTGGCGACATTTTTAATTGTTGCCAAATTAACAAAAATCTCGCCAAATTGATAAAAATGACTTTAAATTAATGAAAATGACGACTAATTGAAGAAAATTCAATATCTTGAAAAGAATATAAGTATCTACTATAAGAATAACGTTTTATTTAGCTGTAAAAGTAGTAAATTCATTGCGTCATATAAGGAAAGTCATGTGTTGCCCACATCAGATATTTTTATTTACTTTTCTTATATTTTTGAAGGATTCAAAGACCGTTGGAAAATATTTCAGGTTTATGTAAAAATAATTGTATAAAATTTACATTTGAGCTTAGTTTTTATACATCTCCCGAATAAAAATTTCATTTCAAAAAATTATCTCCTCAATTTACATATTTTTATAGCATAAGATGAAACACATGGTTTTTTTCTGAGTTATAAATTTGTTCTCTGCACTGATACACCCTATATAGTTGCTGACCGATATGATGCCCTATACAGTTGCTGACCGATTGGATTTGCTTTGAGCTTAAAAGCTTTAATCTCTGAGTCGTATCAGACAATGGAATACTTGGCATTATTTGAGCAGAATTGATTTAAAAATTTAGATTAAAATTTAACGTGAGTAATAAGGGTGTCGAAAACCCAGACCACTCGACTGACCAGAGGGTTTACAGTAGCAGTTTGAGTGGTCGGGATAGCAATAAAAGTGTCGAAAATCCAAACAAAGTGTCGAACCGTCCAACTCGTTCTAAGATATGAGTAGTTGTTTGGACGGTAGGAGCAATAAGAGTGTGTAAAAGAGTTGAAATTGAAATATAAATGCTCCTAAGATTACTTCGAAACGAGCTAAGGAAAAAATAATTAAAATGCTGTCGTCGTATTGGAGGGAGAGAAAGAGAATATGGCACCCTCCCATCTATTAACCGTTTCAGAGCTGCTTCGATTGTAAGTTAATAAAAAACTGTTATCCAAAAAAGAGTGCCTATACATGAAAGTGCTTTCATACGAGATAACCAACTATGATTGATTGAATGCCCTCATACGCCACCACAAGCTACATCCGATTTTTTCTTCCCTGGTTTAGCATTGGACACGCAAAGAACCCTATAAAAACTTGACTATTCAGCAAAAATACAGATGAGTAATACTTTAAATGATGAGTTTTTAATTTAAAACAGTGTAATAATGTACTGCGTTGTTTTCGGTAAAAAGTTTCTAAAAATACATTGCATGAAAGTTTTGTTCAGTTGGAGCGTTGATCTGGAGATATTTGATATGATTTTTGTAGATTGAAATCCGTGTTTAGCAGATTTGGTCCAAAGTTTAGAAATTTACTGCGCGGTAGCAACTGAATGTAGGAATCCATACAATTTGGCAGGTGCGGGCTAGCTAAAAATTAATTGTAAGCATAGTCAGCGTCGCGTGACCGTGCAAATACATATGAATTAGAACATTAATTAATGTTAGTCGACAAAGTGTGCAGGCGAAGGATCCCTTTGATAAAACCATGTGTGATAAAATCATGTCTGATAAAATCGTGAAATCTTTGAAAGGTAAGTTGCCATATGAAATAGTGTAACCTTCTACATAAGGCATATGTATGATTGATCAAGAACCGATGAGTTATCAATAGTACCACCAGCGTGTTTATGGGGGGACTTAAAGCAGTAAGGTGTTCTAATGGTTCTTTTCTGAAGTTTTCTAATCGCAAAATTTGGACTTACTAATGTATATTTTATATTACCAGATTTAAACCACAGGGGCCTTCTACTTAAGAAATACTTTTGTCGACTGATTATATTTATATTGTTTTAGGGCAAGTTGAACAAAATGTTCTTTAATCTCGCCTAAGCATGCCACATCCAATCAGGATTTTGTTGCATAGTTTTTATGCTATCATAAGCATTTAAAGTCCTTTGATTATACAAGGTGCTTAATTAACTCGCGTTTATTGTGAAAAGTTATTGAATAACACAGTTTACAAAGACAATACATACAGCGAGCATTCTGTGTAAATTTGGGGCAATAAAAGCTCTTTAGATGGACTGACAAGTGACATACCCAGTATAAAAATTCTTCCAATTTTCCTTTAATATTTTAACTATTTTATGAATTAACATTTTAGCAATGTTATTTTAAAAATAAAAATATCATGAGCAATATACTCAGGATTTCAAAAGAACTATACAAACATTACTATACAAATTCCTTAGATTTATTTTTATTTGCACAATCAAGGTACTCAAAACTTATCGCGTCTGATGTATTAATTAGCTTTAATCTTAAAAAAAATATCAAACCTCAACCGGAGATCATTAGTTTGAAACTTGTTATATTTTAATTAACTTCGTTCCATGCATACTTGTCAAAGAATGAAAGTTATAGGTGACAGCACTATATTTTATTTCACTACTCACCAGGAAAAGGAAGGCTTGGGACTAAAGAGATAGAATAAATATGTAATTTAAATGCAAAAATTAAATATATGTTCAAATATTTTGCGTTAAATAAATGTGCTAATTAGGTTCTGATTTTATATGTGGCATGACTGAAGAAAATCAACGAATGCGAATTCTAGGAGATCCGATGCGCGCAGTTTTAAAAGACTGCAAAGAACCTTGCTGCCTAACAGGGGATAGAATCATGGATTTTCGTACTGACCTATCGATGCTCTTCCGTTGAGCTACTGAGACAGAATCGCAAGTTCTTATCGTTGAAATGAACTCTGCATGACTTTTAAAGGACAATCCGAAAGATCGGGAGAGGGGCAGAACAGCCAAGTGGTTAAGCGTCAAGGATTGGACTCGGAGAACCCGAGTTCGATTCCCGGCTTTGCCCAAACTGCTCCCGTGTTCACGCAAAGCGCGGGCATAATATGGTTCTGAAAGTCCTTTCGAGAGATTGGTGGTGGGGGAAGGAGAGTACGGTCTTTCTGGATGTCGTCCACTGCGTTTCGATCCGGTTGGGTGACACTGTCTCGGCCATCCAGATACATTGCACCCGGACCTTGCACCTTTATGGTTTTGTTAGCTGGACGGTCTGGATAGAAAGATAAATTCTCTGCTTCACTGTTCTCTTATCACAGTTATTTCTCACGCGCTAGTGATACATTTTGTTATTCCCCTAGCTGAGGATAACTTGGGTTATGTTATAACTTACGTCTGTTTTTATGCACGTTAAGATTGCCATTTTACAAGACCGCAAGCCTTGCTTTCTTTATTTTTCTGAAAAAGCTGTAATCACGTAAATACATGAATTTTAGCCTTTTGCCTCTCTTGTAGGTTTTCATCTGGAAATAAATCAGCCTGCAGAGATCCTTAGCGGTAGCAGGTGATATATCTTCTCTCAGCACTCTTTAGAGTCGAGTTCAACTAGAAGTACTCTGCCACCCAAATTGGCGACTACAACTTGCGACAATATTTCTATTCTAAGTGTGAAGAAAGTTTAGAGCTCTTAATGTTGAACACGTTCCCAAGACTTTTATTCATATCTTCCAAAACAAATATTATTATCATGCTGATTATTTTTATTACGTTACTATTACACGATCTAACCAAAATCAGAGTAATATTTTTTTTTGTTAATTTTTTTGTGTGTGCAATATGATTTATGAAATTAAAATTGGAAAACATAAATATCAACTTTGATATATTTTGAGGAAATTCGATTGAAAATAATTTGCTATGAGTATAAAAAACGTCAGTTCTTTCCAGAGGCGAGGATTGATAAAATAATTTGGGGAGGCAGGAAACTGGGGCTCGGCAAATAAAGTCTCATAATGTATATGTTAACAAGGTTACAAATAAAAAATATCTGATGTGGGCAGCACATGGCTTTCCTTATATAATGCAATGAATTTACTTCTTTAACGGTAAAGAAGTGATAAAAATTCCACGGCACAGTGTTTGTAACGTTAAATTTTACATTTGGAGCTTTTCCGGATGACAACATGTCAAACTATTTCGTACCCATTTAACTTATATTTTACGCAACTCTAAGTTAACAATTATCGATATTGATAGCATCCTCAATAAGCAATATAGTCCATATATTTTAATATTCTAACAATAAATTCACCAATTAGGTGTCATTTTCATTAACTTGACGCCAATTTTTGCAATTTTAAGCATATTTTCGTCAAAGTGAGGCAGCATTTCTTATATAATTTGGCATAATTTTTATCAATTTGATAACATTTTTATCAATTTGACAACAGTGCCGCCAATTTGGCGAATTATTTATCAATTTGATAACGCTTTTATCAATTCGACAACAGCTTCGCCAATTTGGCAACATTTAAAAATAGTCGCCAGAATTCAGCCAAGCGTTACAGAGAGAGAAATAGGTTATTCTTATAGTAGAGTCTTATATTTTTTCCAAAATATTTAATGTTTATTAATTAGTTGTCATTTTCATTGATTTAGCGTCATTTTCATCAATTTGACAACATTTTTATGAATTTGGCGACATTAAAAACTCGCCAATTTGGCGATATTCCGCTAAATTCGGCGCCAAAATTTCGTCCAGCATTATGGTCAGTGAAATATTTTGTTCTTAAACTAGATAAAGGACTAATGGCGTCCAAATACAAAACTGTTACCCAAAGTATCTTCTCTTATTGCAGATTCTTATATTTTTTCCAAGATTTTGAATTTTCATCAATTAGTCTTCATTTGTATTGATTTAGCGTCATTTTTATCAATTTGGTGACATTTTTATCAATTTGGCGATGTTTTCGTCAATTTAGCAACATTTAAAAACTCGCCGAATTTGGCAATATTCCGCTAAATTCGTCATCAAAGTTTCGCCAAGCATTGTGGATTCAGAAATAGGTTATTCTTATAGTAGATAAACGACTAATGGCATCAAATTGGAATGCTATTACCCAAAGTGTCTGGAAAGAGCTAGATCTACGAGAATGATAATAAATTTATCGCATAATATTACATATATGAAAAGTGAACAGATTTCACAGTAGTTAATGCTTTTTATGAATTTCATGTGGATTTTTGATAAATTCACTGATTGTTATTTTTGTACCAAATGTTGTTGGAATCGCTTCATTCATTCGTGAGATATTATCTCCACACACACACACATGCATATACACACAGACATCACCTTAAATACATATGATTCGTCTTCAGGGATGCTTGAAACGTGTTCTTCGGTCAAAAACTCGAATTCGAATTTTCGACTCCGTCACAATACTTTTCTTATACATTATACTATGTATACGAGGAAGGACTCGTATAAGGAAAGAAATAAAATATATAGTAAACTTCCGTTTGGAACTTCAGAGGGGACGGATTATCAAATTTTCTAGATTATCGGATGCCGAACTGAATTACGGCAAAAATGACAAAAACTAATCTAGAAAATATTTTGTTTAAAGCGTTACACACTATGAATTACAAGGCAGAGTAGTTAAAAAAACATTTAAATTAATTTAAACAATATAAGGTAAACTTCATTGAACATAAATCTGTATATAAAATCAGTCAGTCAACTACAGTAAATGTTCCTCAGTACAGCCGATTAAACAGCCAAAAGAATTTGAGGGTCCTATGCAACAAATAACATCAAAATTGCGTTAAAAACAAATAATAAAACTTCTATCGCCAATCATTATTGAATGATTGGTCTCCGGTTTCATTTTTCTTCTGTCTTCAAAAGTACTCTTCAGTGTTAAATTTGGATTACTTTTAATCTTAGTAAAATTAATAAAAATTAATGATTTGTCAATGACTCCAAATTTGTATGAGGTATGGCATGACCACGTCTAATTTTTTGAGTTCATGTTATCCGATTTCTTTTTCTTCGATCCAGACCATCCGACCTACCCGAAGATGTAAGGTATCTGTTTGTACGGCAGGGAAGTGCCACCCAATTTAAACCGGAATCCAGTGGGAGTGGCATCCATAGGAACTGAACCCTGCTTTCCCTACCACCAACCTCCCGGAAGGACTTGCGAACCCACATAAATTAACGTTCTCGTATTCTGCGTGAACACGAGGGCAGTTTGGCCAGAGGCGGGACTCGAACTTGGGTCGACCGATTGCAATCTCCGAGTGCTAAACACTGGGCTGTCCCATTCCCGATCATGTTCTTAAAATTCGGCCGGAAATATGTGGATGTGTGATCGCGGCGTAGAGAGAGGGGCGGAGCCATTTTGTTTCTATAGCGGTTTATGAGCGCTCAAAATAAAAATTTAATGGATTATTTTAAATATAAAAGTTACGTAGTTTGCGGAAAATATTGGTAGATTATAACTTGGTCTAATTATGCTAAAATTAATGAAATTAATTTTTAAATTATATCTGTCGATATATTTTGACATAGAAGATAGAGTCTCCGTAAATAACGGGTTTCGGAATTGTGATGGGGTTTGTATTACGCTTTGTTATTTTATATAACTACGCTGCTTTAACTGCGAGCAATGGAGTGTATACTTTCTAGTACGAATATATATTACTTCCATTGTATTAGCAACAGTTTGCGCTGTACGTAATGGGACAGCGGTGGATTTTATTAATATGCTGAACAGAAAAACAATTTTTACACGATGGACAGACTATGTATGCAACCACATATATATATATAATTTGTCAACCGAATGAAAATATAAACGACATAACTTAAGTTGAATTGGTATCTATTTCAAATGCTTTAAGTAAATTACATTTATGGACTTGACAGATTACTATATTAGTTTATAATAATGTACTGTAAATTTTGTGCATTTAAATTCATTTTATTCAAATCATGCATATAAAATTAACAAAGCATTTCACTTGTAGCTAATTGGATGTTTTAATACAAAATATAATTTGAGTAATATAGTGCAAATGTTTTGTTTGCTTACAAGGGTTAATTTATAAGGACGAGCAGTTTAAAGGGAATATCATCATTTAATAGTACAAAGTACGTTTAATGATGAAAGTGTCTAAACTTATGTCTTTACAATTTTTTTACATTATAAAGCTATTCAAAATTTTAATTCCTGTGCCGAATGTTTAGACTAATTTTTATTTTCCAAACCCTTCAAACTGTAACCGGAGATAATTAAAATAAATCAATTAGTGCTAATTAACTATATTTCTTTCGGATTTGTCAAAGAAAGTCAACAGCGGTATGTTTCATTTCAGTAATGCATATAAAAAAAGCTATTGTTTGTTTGACAGCTAGTTTGGCATATTAGAAACTAAATAAATGCATTTAACTTGTCTATGAATTGAATAACATGAAAATATATTTAATTGATTGTCGTTTATTAGAAAGCTTTTAACGGATTGTTTTGAAATTATTTTTGTAGTAACGAAAATTTGAATAGTTTACATAAATAAACTTTTATAATTTCTTTACTCCTTGGAAAGAAAGTAATTAACTACCGTTAATATAATTTAAAAAAAGATTTTGTAAAAGTATCAAGTAAGAGGAATAATATAAAATGAAACATCCATTTTAGCTCGTTTAATACCAATTATTGTATGAAAACGGAAGTAGTATGGCATGGCAAGCGAAGAAAATTATCGGTAAGGTGGTAAGGAACTGTAAACATACACAGTAATAATTCGTCTTTAGAGTTTTTTCACAAAGAAAAATGTTTCGTTTCAATTAAGTCTTCTGCTTGAAAATAAATATTTTGTGAGTAAGAAAACTCTAATGGCTACCTATAAAACTCAGATAGTGTTTGCTATGATTTTAGTCATGAACATGGAGTTCATTCAAATGATGGAGAAATTTATTTTTACCCACGACTAATGTATTTATAATATTGTATATATAGTGCATCGATGACAGTTTCTTCATATTTTTCAACGATCATTTTATTAGTAAGTTTCTGGTAATTAATATATTTTCTTATTTTCCAGTTTATAAATATTTCTGACTTTGAAAGCCACTAAAAGCTTTTCAAACATGAAGGGAAGAAAAGCAATAGGATTTTACTTTACTTACAAAGTTCTAGCGCAGCTGGGCAGGCACCTAGCGGCAAATCGTATTTTAGCTTTAATGGGGTTATTATATGTTTCAAGAAATAGCTCACAAAAGCATACAAACTTTTATCTACATGAAGCTGTATTTTCGGATATCTTTTATTTGCTAAATATTTTACCAAATATTTTAAATTCTGTTCCACCGAAATAATGTAAGGTTTTCCCAGAATTAATATTAAAATACCACAATTTAGCCGCTGTTCGTGAAACTCTTAAAATCCTTAAATAACATAATGCAACACTAGAAGTTTGTTAGATTGTAAGTGCTAATGCATTTGTATTGCTGATTTTTATGAGTTTCATTCGTATCAGTATTTTATTTTTGGGGATTTAAAATATACATACATTATAATTTTTTCTAAATATAAATATTGAAGATAACAAGCGGAATTTGTTAATGCTTATCCCATTTGTCCCGAAAATAATTGACAGTCGTACATATGTATCGATGTACAGATACATGACTCGATATATATCTATGTACAGATACATGACTCGATATATATCTATGTATCGATACATGACTCTTTGATGCATCGATATTGCTCATCTATTTACTTGTATTCGATAATTCCCATGTATTTCTACAACAGTTTTCAATATATATTGTTAAAATATTTTTTCTTTCAATTTTAGATCGTGTTTATCTTTAGAGACTTTCTTTTAAATTTAGAAAGATTAAGTGATTTTGTTAAAATAAAACATTTAACACACACACACAAGCTAACTTTGTTATAATTTAATCTTGATGAACTTGTAGTCTCTTCTAAAAATGCAAAAAATAAAGAAAGTTTAGAAACATTGCTGAATCTTTATACGCTAATATTACTTGATTATTATGTCCTTAATATTAAATAATTTAATTATTAATATAATTTAAATTATTAATATATTTAAATTATTAATATAGTTAAATTATTAATCTTTCTTTGATAACCTTACTTAATATGGACCCTCACTCTGACGTAACCTTGTCACAGATCATCACATAGGAGGGAATAACTTTGGTAGCTGCACATCGGCGGTACGATGATTGTTGTCCACTCTGTTGTGTGACAGTTTTTCTCATTCAATTCTCATGGGAATGTAACTTTTATATTGACCCTTCACAGTGCGATTTTTAGCAATATTATTTTGAAATGTAATAGGCTTGTGAAAATTTTTCGTCAGATAAAGGACTTTTTGCTTTATTTTTTATTAAGGAATTTATAGGAACTAAAATAAATTAAGAGGTTCTAAAGGAGCTTAAAGCGTGATATTTATAAGAAACAGGAAATTTTTTTTTTTGAAAAATGAAAACAAACTATCGATTTACTGTGCAGATACAGTTTTCATTTATTTACTTTAGATCAAAATCTATACCTAATTATCCTTAAATGCTGCAAGTACGCGACTTATGCGAAATGCAGATTTTGATTAAATTTATTTCAAGTCGAAAATATTTACATTAATTTTTTTTTCGAAACTCTGCTCAAATTGTGATAAAACAGAAAAAAAAATAAAATGTACTTAATTATATTCAAACAAGAGGTTTTACGTCATGACAATTTCATCATAAAAATTAACTATATTTAGATGTGATGTAGAATATGAATTCAAGAATTTATCTTGAAGAAAATTAGTGAATCAGCGTCGATACATGAACACCATGTCGCAGGATCTAAATTTATATTCTTTAAAATCTGTAAATACGATGCAAATTAGCGACAAAAACTCTTCGTTTTGTGTGTAATTTTAAACGAGGTAAAAATATCGGAATTCAATGAATAACTAAACTGAGCAATTAAATGAACAACTAAAGAAAAAATCACTCCAAGAATGTGGAAAAAATATACCGCGAATAATGTTTGTTTTTCTTATTATTATAGATTACATATTATATATTGATACATTTTAGCAATTGGTAAATTTTTTAGGCGTTTGAAGTTTACAAATATGTGCAACAATGAAATTAATAGCTTCCACAATTTTGGTTACATATATGAACATCTGATGCGAGCAGCACATGACTTTCTCTGCATACTCAAACTCATTTTCTATTTTATTTCTTTATTAATTCATGAAATTGAATTTAATTGCACAAAATAGCACAACGGGAAATTATTTGAAATTACACTGAATTTGCACTTTAAACTCTTTCATTCCCATATGACAACTGGACGTATTTTCCAAGGTGGCGTAGCAAACATGCAAAAAAACTAAAATATCTCGAGAACGGCTAGTCCTAGAGTAATGGGGTTGATCTGATTCACTTCATAATAAAAAAAAACACGTATAAAACAAGCATTTAATTGATACAAGTAAGTATACGTAGTCTGTTGTTCTAGATTTTGACGATTTCTGCGGGCTATTTCGCAAAAAAAGTCAGGTTCTTTTATTCCGAATCGTACCAAAATCTAATCAGCACCAGGGAAATCCGCAAGTGACAAACCTATAAAATTTTATGAAATTTGGTCAATTGGTTTTGGAGTTAGAGTGGATACAAACATTGCACACACACAAGCTTCACGCTAAAAGTAATAATAGTTGTTTCGTGTTCTAGAGGTTCCAAAATGACTAGATCCATTGAAAAGAGAAGTTGCGTTTTCGGCGCGATTTTTATACTTTACTATACATTACCATGTATTGCAGGGAAAGTAAAAATCTATTGTTGAAAGCACACGACTTTCACTATAGACCGAATTCCATTTGCTCTTTATTTCTTAAATTCATTAAATTGAGTTTTATTGCACAAAATAACACGCATGCTTATTTGAAATGACGCTGAATTTGCAGCTTTAACACAATCTTCGTCTGCATTTGGTAATTGCATGTATTTCAAAGGCGGCGAAGGAAATATGCGAAAAAAACTTAAATATCTCGAACGGTTAATTCTCGAGTAAAGGGGTTGAAGACCCAGACCACTCGACTGACCCTAGGGTTTAAAGTAGCCGTTTGAGTGGCCGGAAAGTAATTGGGTTGACCTTACTTAATTTATCGTACAAATTGATGTAGTCTTTATTTTAGATTTTAATTATTTTAGCGGGCCATTTTAAAAAAAAGCAGGTTATGTTTCCCCAAATCGTGCCAACATCTCATCACCTCCAGGGTAATTCATAAGTGTCTACGGAATTTTGTGCAATTTGGTCAATTAGTGTATGGCTAGAGTGGATACATAAAATTTACAGGACATTTTGCAAAATAAAAGGCAGGTTCTTTTATACCGAATCGTACCAAACTCTAATCAGCACCAGGGTAACCCACGAGTGACTTACCCACAAAATTTTGTGAAATTCGATCAATTAGTTTTTGTGTTAGAATGGATACACACATTGAACAGACGTCACGCTAAAATATTTCTTTCATGTTATAGAGTACTCGAAGTGCGTAGATATGCCGAAAACTCGAGTTGCGATTTTCAACACGATTACAATACTTTCCCTGTGCATTACAACGTATTGCAGGGAAATTAAAAATCTGATGTGAGCAGCACATGACTTTCCCTGCAGACTTATATCCAAGTTCTTTTCATTTTAATTAAATTTAATTCACTTTTGATTCAATTTTCGTTCTCATTTGGTAGCTGGACTTATTTTCAAAGATGGCGCATAGAAAATACGAAAAAACTAAAATATCTCGAGAAAGTCCTAGTGTAATGGGGTTGGTCCTATTCTTTTCATCGATAAAAATTACGTATAAAACACGCATTTAATGGATAATTTGATCATACGTAGTTTTTTTAGATTTTGACGATTATTGCGGGCTGTTTTGCAACAAAAGGCAGGTAACTTGTTTTCGAATCATACCAAAATCTAATCAGCACTAGGGTGACCTACTAAGCGACTTATCTACCGAATTTTGTGACATTCGGTCCATTAGTTTTTCAGCTAAAGTGCATACAGGCTTTCGCGGGCCATTTCGCAAAAACAGGTTCTTTTATCCCGAATTGTACGCAAAAACTAATCAGCACCAGATTCTCCCACAAGTGTCTTACCTACCAAATTTTATGAAATTCGGTCCATTAGTTTTTTAGTTAGAGTGAATACGAAATCTGCACAGACACACAGAGAGACATATAGACTCACAGACACACGTCATGCTAAAAATAGTTTTTTCGTATTCTAGAGGTCTCGAAACGCGTAGATCCGTCGAAAACTCGAGTTGCGATTTTTGGCATTATTCCAATACTTTCCCTATACATTACCATGTATTGCAGAGAAAGTAAAAATGCAATAATCATCATTTTTATTCAAAACAAATAGAATTGTTTCACA
This sequence comes from Amaurobius ferox, assembly GCA_951213105.1. Lineage (NCBI taxonomy): Eukaryota > Metazoa > Arthropoda > Arachnida > Araneae > Amaurobiidae > Amaurobius > Amaurobius ferox. The sequence continues at coordinate 23,121,409 of OX578137.1, forward strand.
TGAACGGCTTCGGTAAATATTTCCCTCATTGACCGCCATACCCTAGCAGCTTTATTTTATAGCAGCAGGTTTCACATATAAAGGTAGAAAAGAAGGGAATAAATGACGTAATGTTCTGAAAACGTCGAAATCGATATACTTTGATAGTCGTCAAAAAGAGATTTAGAAGCTATTTCGGAAACCCACGTAACATTTAAATTGTCAGAACACAGGACGGGTTTCTGGTTCAAGCAATAAAATTCTGAAATAGAAATGGTGTTGACGCTTGTTAGCGTTTGGAAAATCCGTCCGTCATTTCGAAATTTGTCGAAGTATATGGCTTTTTGTTGACGATTCTAAAATTTATATTGAGAACATTACTATAAGCAAAATATGTTTCGTTCTATAAAGATATTTGTGGTTTGATAAAAATGAGTTCAATTTTGAAATTTCAGAATTATATCTTAAATCCATTGACGTGGACTAGTGTTTGGGGTTTAACATTAACTTGGCTAATCTTAATAAATAGCTCACACAATTTTTTATTATATTGGTTGATTTACTCTTAAAATTGAAAAACACATTGCAAAGAAGAAAAATAAGTGGGTAAACAGTAGATTGCTGCTACTGTGAATGTCCCTGCATTTATATGTCCGTATAGGTGAAATTATCAGTTTTAAATGCGTATGACAACTGAAATTGGAGAAATGGAATTCTTGGGACATTAATCATGTTTTTAATTTTTCAGAAGCTAAGACTATTTTTACTCCTAATTTCATTTTTGAATTGAATTTTTTGATTGTGTTTTAGTCAAATTCTTTTGTTAATGATAATTGTCATTTCTTCTCTTCTGCTTGGATATCACTGGTTTGTTCTTGTCAACTTTGAAGATCGAACACGGGTGTCCCGTGTGACATCTTTCGTCATATAACCACTAGACTATCTGCATGCTTTAATTGATATATAGGAGGGAATATAATCGTCTCAGTTGCTCAATAGTTAACGTGTCTTTTAGCTAATCGAAGCTTGATAAGTTGGTTTACCGCTGTGACAAAATTAATGTACACCCTCTTTAGTCAGTTAGAATGATACGGTAGTTTGGACGCCTGTTTTTATTGTAGAATGTGTCTTTTGTATCTTTTGCTTGCAAAAAAGAAATCCTGAAATTGAGTAAAACAGCAATATTTTTTCCGACAATATATTGTCGTAATCACCATTAATTACGAATAAGTTATGTTAATTTTACAAATCACTGCTAGTAATCACTTGAAGATGGAAACAAAATGCTTTTGCAGTAAAATGATATCTGAAAGGAAAAATACGATGGTTACAATCGCTTTAGTACGAAGTTTTGTACGATCAATTTTCCGTCTCTACGATAACAAAATATTAGATAAACTGCCAGTTGAGTTAATGGGGTGTAAAGGATGATAATATGTCAGCTAGTATCTTTTTTTATTTATGGGACAAAATAAACTCTTTCTATTTTATACATTGCATCTCAATGTAAAATCCCATTGATATACTATTATTCGTCTTTAATTTTTCTTGTGATACATGCATTCAAACAGAAGGCATCTTCTCAAGTATGTTTTAAACGTGTTCAAAGGTTTTGAAGTGAGAAACATCTATGGTTGAGATAATCTCTGGCTAAATTAGGAACATTACGAAAAGTATGAATAATTTAGATGGTTATATTTCAGAGGAACAATATTTTCAACGAGCTTATAGGAGTTATGGAACTCTTAGAGTGTTAAAAAATGAAAAAAACAATCATGATATTGAATATTTCATTTTGTATAAAGCATACAATTTGGAAACACACTTTTAATTTCTAGTGATAAATTTATGTTTCCTTTCACTGTATATATATTTTAACACAGTATGAAGAAATATTTTTATCGAGTTGAAAACTATGAGCTATTTGTCGAACCAAAAATGTGTATGTGCTTGCGAGCAACATTTTCAGAAAATTTATATCAAAAATCAAATTTTTGGTATCTAGCTCTACTTCAAGAGCAATTGTTTATTGTGAACCTAAATTAATTCATCCTTAAAGTACATTTCTATTTTATTTAATGTTCCACTTAGCTTTCACGAAATACCGGAATTTCTAAAACATAAACTCCCAAAAATTATTTTTGCAACTTGAAAACAAAAATTTAGGATCATTTTATAGAGACTAACGTATTTTATATATTCCATGAAGTCTCAGAATTATATTGCACGCAAGGTCGAATACGATATTATGAGAAAAACGACATTAAAGTTATTTTTCGATAACTTTTCACTTATATGATCTGAGACAGTTTGGACCAGAACTCCATAAGTTACAGAGGTTGTTTTATGAGAATTTTTTCAAAATGTTCAGAATAGCTCATATCTTCGTATGTAGTACATTATTTTTAAAAATCTATTTTATTATCAAGGTTTAACAGGCTTATGTCCCCTTAAATGGAATTTGCAGTACATCTTTTCATATTAAAATAGTTCTATGTAAAAAAAAAAAAAACTTTTCGGATTATGAACACGTAATTGATTCTACTTCCGATGATTTCACTTCCTATCCGATTCAACTACGGTAATTTTCACAAAGAAAACAACACGTACAGACTTCAGGCAAAAATAGTTTATTAATTTTCCGAGTTCCCCCGAATTGTTAAACATTTGAGATACTCGATTTCTAATTTTTATCTGGTCAATACTTTTCTTAAACGGGGTAGTACGTAATGCATTGGAATGAAAGTAGGACGAACAGAATAATTTGACCTCTTCGCGCTTTTCTGTTCTCAATCCTATATTGCCATGACAACTGACTATCTAAAAACTATCTTTTGAGTTAATGATGTGTAAAAGATAATAACGCATTATCCGGAAATACATATAGTCATTTATGAGATGATAGATGTCATTTTTCTCATTTTTTGGATTTCGTAGCACGCAGAGAATTTCTCTAATGAATAAAACGTTATTGGGTACATGTAAATTTTATATTTAAAGAAATCAGATGAATCGCATCAAAGTGCATGTAATGACTTGTATCCAATTTTAAAATTTATTTGCAGTGAACAGAAATTTTGAAGTAACAGTTATGACGTAAATCAAAGGCTCATACATACAGTGTTTGTAAATTGGTTTGCTTTTGACAAACCTCATCAGCACCAAAAGACAGTTACCTGCACTGGCAAAAACAACAATTTTCAAATACAGTAATGCAATGTTATAACATTAAGTCATAAACTCTAACTCTTAATCCAATGAGAGAAGCAAGGGTATTCTAATCGGAGGATATCTGACTACGATTTTCCGATCTCTCTGAGCCTGATTTGTGATGCCATTGACAGAGAAAGTTCACGAATTTTTAGGAAAATTTTATCCACCGAGCAATGATTACCACTGTTGCCATTTAAAATAAATACAGATAAAGATTTTGAAACGTGAACAATATGAAATAGTTGGGGCATAGATCAGTAATAAGTTTCGAACAAATATAACGCAATGATAGTTGCTTATTCGCCAATATTTATATCATAAATTTTGTTGTTCTGTTTTTAACACTTTACAACGAAGTTGAAAAGTGTTTATGACATTGTTCATTCTGTCTGTCTGTCTGTCCGTTAGCACGATAACTGCCGTAAAAATGACTTAATCAAAATGAAATTTTAGTATGTTGTTCAGACGGTCTGTAGGACCTATGGGAATATAAATGAATAATATCACCCAATTAGTTTTGGATTGAACCCGGGTTGAAAAAATGAAATACATTGAGCCCTATGGGACCTAATTTTTCAAACATTTTTTAAGCGGATTTAAAATTCACAAATTGCTTCGAAAATTTTAGGTAATATTCAAATTGTTCCATAAAATATATAAAAAAAATTCAGCGAAATATATTCAGTAGTTTTTTAAATAAAAATTAAAATAATAATTACACCTCTTATATGAAACGATCACGTGACCATGATATGAAACGATCACATGACCCACTTCAAAATGATATATGGCATCCATCTTGTTTCAAAATCGTGATCTTTTTAAGTTCTTTTTAATTCATATTGAGTGTTGTATCCGCCCTAAAACTACTTTATTTTTGCTTAAATTCTGTGCATCTACATACTGAAACAACGCAATGACAATATATTTGAGTTTAAATGCTCATCTAAATTTGATTATTTCTACAACTAAGCCTATTTTTCACCTATGTAAAATGTAAACAGCAAAATATGTAGAATGAGTTGTATTAGAATTCCTGTATTTTTTTAACACAAAATAATTTAGTCCATGGAGTCTGCATGGCTGATAGGAATGAAATATTAATTGATTTTATACAGAGAAGGACGATTTTTTTCGATGAAGTTTTAAGCATAGAGTTTAATTATTTGTAGCTCCATGGTCTTAAATAAAATGTTTAAATAAAATAAAATATTATAGTATTGTGATGAATGAAATGAATGGGAGAAAGTTATGAATGAAATCCTGTTTTTAAAGAGAGATCCAGGCGTGTTATTTTTTCTATGACGTCATTTGAATTAATTTCAGTTGTTTTCGATGAAGTTTTCAAATATAATAAATTATCGTAGTATTATGATAGTTTTAAAAATATTACCGTGGAATGTATCGCATTTTAGAGATATTTAAACCAGGCAATTTATATTTCAATGCCGTCATTTGAATGAAGTTCATTTTTTTCAATGAAGGTTTAAGTTTTCAAATATAATAAATTAATGTAGTATTGTGATAAGTTTTAAAATATTACCGAGGAATGTATTGCATTTTCGACTTTTTTAAGTAAAATTGCATTGAAGTTGGAAAGTGTTTCATAATCAATGCTTTAAGCATGATTGATCTTTCTTATTTAAAATATCTTATATGTTTTTATTTGAAGTCAGATTTTATCGTATCAATGCAAAGTTTGATTAACAAAATTTAAATTTCCTAGTTATTAGTTAAAAATGGAAAAATTTGTATCATCATGGGACATTACGACACATTAAAAATATTGTCAACTGAAATAATAATTATTATTCTAAAATTTAATTTTGTGTCCAAAATCTTTCTGTAATGTGGCAACAAAATCTTCTCTCAGTGAGGTCAAAACAGAACATTTATTGATTGGATGCAAGGCTAATGGCACAGCCTGATACTAATGAACTTTTGAGCAGAAAATCCATCATGTATTTTCTATAATGGAAGTATGCCTCAAGGAAACTCTGACCCGTTCCCAAGCAAAAAGGATATCTCAAGAGCCGCTTCAGTCTAGAAAACAGTTGGTCGCTGAGATAATACTTGTTCCCTATATACCCTAGACACCAAAGATGATATACAATATAATAATTTTCATTCGTGTAAATATTATCACGTGTTCCTGACAATGATTGTATGTACATAAATTGGACTACTGATAGAAAATATAATTCAACAAAGTATATATGTGTAACATGCACATATATGACATGTTTGGGAGATGCTTTTGAGTTTTATGAATTTTTACCATTATATCTAACTATTTAATATATTTTAGTTAAATCCAATATATTATTCTAAACTTTGATTAGCTGCTTCATAAGCTCGATTATAATAGTTATTTAAAATAAACACATGTTTACCTCTATAAATTTTAAATTTGCAAATACTTTTAATGTGAAAATATATTTTTAATTGGATATGAAAGCTTCTTGTTCGATATGAAAATATTCCTATTATTTATTTTAGCATTTATGTCAAGGGAATTGGAAAACATCTTAGCACAGTTAAAATAAATTTAAAACGCCTTTTTGAAATTTACGCATTTTACAGTTTAATCTACATTAAAAAACTGACATAATCCGATTTTGTGAAAAGGAAGGGGCTATTTATTTTATTTGGCACGAATTATATTCCTGATTGCCCATGATTAGATGGTATAAATTATTTACCATCGTACTTCAGTGACATGATAGTTAGTCCTGTGGGGGATATTGACCCTTGTGGCACGCTTACACGGTTCATGGGTAATATATGCCATGTCTGTTTTCTTGAAAATTAAAGACTTGTAATAAACTGTCATCTTTTTGGGTCGTTTGTGGGATTATAATTATGTGCCTTGCGACGCGGTTCACACAAAAACCCACTCTGTTTCGTAAAAGATAGCTCATGGTTAGGTGGTGTAAATAATATACCACAGTGCTTCAGACGCATTATGATAGATATTTTAAACTATGAATCACCAGTATTGGGAGAGTGCTTGAGAAAGATATATCACAAAGAAATAAGGTATGGCATTTAAATGTGATTGCGATGTTCCATATTATCTACAAATATGCTGATTTCCTTAAGAAATAGTTTATTATACAGGGTACCTTGGAAAGTCCTTAAGAGCACCAATAACTTTGTAAAGACAGGTGCATGAGTGTACATGTTATGTTTATATATCGTGAAGTGATCATACTTCATCAAATAAATGTGATTGAAGCACTCCTGGCGGAGAATTTAAAACTTAAGATAACGAATTCGGTAACATACTGAGTTAGACGAAAAGAGACAATTGCAAAGTTGTAGAACATTGTTTACTTAAACACCTGCAATGCTTGAAGTACACAGTAGTTTTGTTCCTTGAATTCAAGTGCGCATTGTTACTGACGGAGGGCTTTTTAAACGGACTGTATATTCGATTCCGGTGCGTGTAAGTATTGTATATTTTAGCATTCTTGAATATTTTAGCATTCCATTCGCCAATAATCAAATTGTGTCAAATATTTCTGCATAAGTTTTATTGGTGATTCCTACTAATTAGACAATGTACATACTCAGTCCATGGCATAAACCCCTCTGCTTCTTCAATTTGTGTCCATTTCGTATCTTTGACATCAAGTTTGTTGGTTCTTTAGCACGAGTGAAGCGGATCTACCGTATCATTGAAACAACTGTATGGCGTACTAATATTTTATTTGTGCTTAAATACGTTGCGTAAGTTTCTTTAATGTTATACCAGTTTGTAATTGGCTTACTTTGTCTATTTCACTTTGTTGTCGAGTTCGCTTTCTTAACTTTTTAAATTCTCCGCTGCAATCACTTTTATTCGATTGAGCATGATCACTTTAATGTTGTTAGATCTAACGTGTACATTCATGGACATTTCCCTAGAATATTATTGAGGTGCTTAAGGATTTTCTTAGGAACCATGTATGGTTGTCAAAGATATATATTACTTTCCCTATATACATAGTATAATGTATAGGAAAAGTATTGTGACGGGGTGGAAAATTCGAATTCGAGATTTCGGCGAAAGAGCACGTTTCAAGAATCCCTAACTGGAATTGAGCTTTCTAGAGGCGATGTGTTTGTATGAATATATAAATGCGATATCTTACGTACAAACAGAAAGTTTTGAACAAAAATTGGTACAAATATTGCAATCATTGAATATTATAACACTATTTATTTTAAAAGCAATCGAATGCCCGAAAGATCCCTAAATCTTCGAGTAAAATGTTCTAAAAAAAATCATTAAAACCAGAACCAATAGTGTTACATAAATAATCATTTCTTATGTAATTAGAAAAGAAATGATACGCATTTTAAAACGCTAGCATGTACCATTATCGAAATATTGCAAATTTTTCTATAAATGTATCAAAAAATAGCAAAAAATTTAAAGAGTATTAACAATTGTGAAATATGTTCACTTTTCTTACGCAATATTTTGCGACAAATTTGTTAATATCTTTCCAGTGGATCTAGGTCGTTCCATTCACGAGACAAGATAATTTGGGTAATAATTTTAACACTTAATAATTCACCAAAAGTCATTCATATATAAGAAAATCACTTCTCTTTGTTTGTTTGTAACGCTTGGCGATATATTTGTCGCACTTAAAAATCGAATACTGACAAATTAGTATTTCACGCTTTCTGTTTACGCTACTCATGTACACAGAGTGTCATTTTGTGCTAAGTCATTAATACTAAAAAATTTTGCAATTGATTTTTTTTTCTGTATCTCTTATAGTTTTGGAGACGCGAACAATAACTTCCAAGTTTTACCGCTAGGACCTCTGCTAGCAGTCTCGTCTTGAAGCGCATAGTCATTTTACTGTACATATACAGGTCATTCATAACTGTAGCTATCTACTTTCGACAGTTACGTTGGATAAGGACTTTACTATGGAATATGTATCCTGTATATACTGCTATAACACTATTTTATAATATATTTTTGCAATAAAGATAAAAGGCGGAATAAGAGAATTTTTTTTTAAAGAAATACAAGTTTTCACACATACTTTTTATTCTTATTAAAAAAAGTCTATCCGGAACACGGCATAATCTTCAACGATCCATAATAATGTTTAAGAATATATTTATTTTATTTAAACAATTTACATTTTCAAGATCTCGATTTTAATTGGAATGGATGGTCAAAACGTCAAGGATTAAATTTGATATTGAAGCGGGGAAAAATAAAACTCTTTACAAAATGTCACATATTATATTCTCGGCAATATGCAATTTAACGATAAGTGCAATTTTAGATAGAGCGATCAATTTGAATTGTGCCGGTTTTATTTAATGATAACTTAACTTGCGATGACTGATAGAAATAAAAATATCAATATATTTTAATCAAATAAATAAATTGTTACGTAAAATGCATTACAAATAAATTGATATGATAAAAATGCAGACGCGATAGTACTGGAAATGTTTAGGTTTTTTTTTTCAGTAAGGAAAATTTAAGAGCTTAGCGGTAAATGAGAACCACCTAAATGTAGATGCAAAGCTACAGCAGTGGTGGCGCCACCTATTGAGAAACAAGAAGTAAACTAAAAAGTAAGACACTACAGTAATTAAAATTAAACATTTAAATAAATTGCCAGAATTCACATTTGTGGTAATAAGCAATGTAATGATAAGTGCCATTTTAAAACGGCGATTAATTTGATGGTTCAAAGCCTTCTTTTTTGAAAACTTAAGTAGTTGTGACTAATCAAAACGCCAATATATTTTTATCAAATATATTAGTACGCTAATATATTTTCATACATAAAATAAGTAAATCACAACGGCAATGCAGCACAATGAAATGAGAAAAGGATATGGTTGTTTGGGCACGACGTTTACGTTAGACACTTACGTTTCTTTCTTTACTGCCAAGAATACAAATCTTAACACTGAATGAGAATAACCTTCTAATATATGGTTAATTCTGAATATGTCATATATAAAGCAATAAAGTACTATACATTTAGAACCATCAAATTTATTCACCCATTTCCTCAAAGTTATTGTATTTTTCCATCTTACACATAGTATTAAGAAATAAAAGAATAATAACTGAAAGTTATTTTCAAAGCCTTTCGGGTTTATGCAATACAATATTTTGTCTATACACCTTTTATAAGCGATCCTGGAAATGATTTTGTGTAGTGGTCATTATTAACAGTTAACTATTAAAATTAATGGTATTTGTAATTAATAGTATTTTGTTAATAGCTAACTAGCAAATTATTTTTTTTTATTGTTACAAGAATTCTTCTGACATTAGAAGCCAAAATGTTCTATTGCTTTATCTCAAACTGTTCTCAATGGAAGTTTTAACCCTCTCCTGTTTGATAAAATTTATAACCCGCTGTAATAACCACAGTAACATTATTCTCTATATATCTATGTTTATTTATCTCTATTGCGATTCTATTACTATCGGTTCAAAATCTTAGTTTCGCTTAACGTTCAATACTTGATTCCATACAAGTCAAACTACTATCCACGTGCCTATTCATTAAAAAAGTGTTTCCTTCCCTTATACGGAATGTTTTAAAAATATGATGTGAATATACAGTTTTTAACACTTTCCAACCTAGTTGAAAAGTGCTTTTGACTTTGTCATTCTGTCTGTCTGTCTGTCTGTCCGTTTGCAGGATAACTGCTGTAAGAATGACTTTATCAAAATGACATTTTAGTATGTTGCTCAGACTGTCTGTGGGACATATGGAAATGAATAATATCACCCAATTAGTTTTGGATTGAACTTGGGTTGAAAAAGTGAAATACATTGAACCCTATGGGACACAATTCTTCAAACATTTTTTAAATGATGTTAAAATTCACAAAATGCTTTGAAAAATTTAGAAAATATTCAAATTCTCTCATAAAATATATAAAAAAAAATTGAGCAAAAGATGTTCGGTACTTTTTAAGATAAAAATTTAAATAATAATTACAACTATATTATATGAAGAGATCATATGACCCACTTCAAAATAAAATATGGCATCCATTTATTTTCCCAGCGTCGAAATCGTAATTTTTAAAGTTCTTATAAATTTATAGTTAGTATTGCACCCTAAAAAGCTTTACTTTTTGCGTATTTTCTGTGCATCTATATTCTGCGCCAACAGAAATACAATATTTTTGAGTTTAAATGATCATCAAACTTTGATTATTTCTACAACAAAGCCCAATTTTAACGTATGCAGAATGTAAACAAATCAAACCGCAAGATGAGTTGTATAAGAATTAATGATTTCTAATGCAAAATTATTTAGCTCTGGAGTCTGAAATATAGGTGATATGAATGAAATATTCATTGATTTTACACAGAGAAGACGATTTTATGGCTTTTCCTTTTTCGATGAAGTTTAAAGCATGGAGTTAGAGAGTACTTTTACCTCCATGGTTCTAAATTTTTAAGTAAAATAAATTATTGTAATACTGTGATAATTTAAAATATATCACCGCTGAATATATCGCATTTTAGAGATGTTTAAATAAAAATGATCTTTCTTGATTTAGAATTCGTGATTGATCTTTCGTGATTGATCTTTCTTGTTTTAGAATTAATTAGATTAAAAATTTACAAATCACATATAAAGCACATTGCTGCAATAAATCCCATATGTAACGACTATAATCACCAACAAAATTAAAATAAGTATTTGAATATAAAAAAAAATCTAAATTTCACTAAAATGTGATGTTGAAAAGACATCTAAATGTGCTGTTACTAAGTCGTTATTGTTTTAATACCCTTTAGGAACAACAAATAGCGCATCTTCGTACAAAACTAAAAGGATGCAAATATTACTACCTATATAAGAAAATATTCTATGTGCGTTTAGTTTATTTGTGTTACAATGCTAGTTCGTCTGTAAGATGGGTAGGAAAAAGGTGGAAGATTATAGTTTCACTCAATCAGGATTAATCGGGCAGGCGTTCGTTCTTGTCTGAAAGAATGGAGTTGTTGTTGATACCCAGACCGTCCGACTTACCAGAAAGGTGTAAGGTAACAGTTTGTACGGCCGGGAAATGCCACCAAATTTAGACCGAAACCCAGTGGGGGTGGCATCCACAGGGACTGTACCCTCCTTCCCCTACCACCAACCTCTAGGAAGGAGTTACGGACCCACATGTTTAACGTGATCGTACTCCGCATGAACACGGCGGCAGTTGTGGCAGCGTGCAAATCCAGCGCGCAAACCACCGGGCTACCGCGCCCGAAATGTGCCAACAGTACGCTGTGTTCCCAGGTGAAAGAATGAAGTGTGAAAACTGATTGATACATACGGATATTACAAGGACAACATTGTTTGTATACGCTAATAATATATTAAGTAACAAAATATTAGAATCATAAATACAACCAAAGTGAACACGACTTTGGAATGAAACAGTGCAAAAACCAGTGCTTCAAATATGATTCAGTGCATATTTTTTATCTTGAACGATAAATGGCATGGTGGGTATGTTTATAGAAATTTTTAAAACTCAAGGTCAGATTGTACTAGGGTGTTTGTTATCAGATAATTTTTTTTTTAGTTTACAGCTTGTTACGCAAGGAAAGCCAAAATAAAATATATAAATCTACACAGTGAACATAAAAATGTTATAACGTTGATATGTTAAGAAGCAAGCAGTGTATGCTCATTATTGTAGAACATTCCGTAATAGTAGTAGGTGGATGAAATATAACAGGTAAAGAACTGCATCAGTAGTTTGTAGTTGTTTTTAACTAGTCGTCAGAGGAAGCACCGCAGGCTGTTGAGGAGGCATCGCAGGCTGTTGAGGAGGCGTCGCAGGATGGTGAGGAGGTGCCACATGATTGTGAAGGAACAACACAGGAAGACACGGAGAAGCAGTCGTGTAATGTATTGCCAAAAGACGACGATGTTGTAGTTTCAATTTCACAAACGTTGGAATTTCCCCACCCGTATGTATGAGCCGTGTCCACAAATACGAATCTATTGTGCCTGGAGGCAGGATTTGGGACACACAAGCAAACAATGCAGGCACTTACGAATAAGACGAGAATCACCCAAACAGGAATCAGACTTGTAATCCACTCCATCACAAATCGCAACCACTGATTGTTATGTTTCAACCAAGTTGCTATTCAACAATAAAACTATACCAGACAAGCAGGTGTTATGTTGAGGCACATTGCTAAAATAACCGTAATTCTAGTCCATCTTTTTAATTATGTCAAATCGAAGTTATCGTAAAACCACTCACGGTAAACTAAATAAAATGAAACTTATAAATCCTGTATAAATCAGCTTTCGCTAGGTAAATATGTGTTTTCCCCCAGAGTGACGAGGCATATTATTTGAATTCTAAAAGAATGTTATGTTTAAACCTGACAACATCACTCAAAATCCTTTCCTGTTGAATCCCTTATATGCGATTATATATATAAAACTGCATACAGGAAAATTCAACATTAAATATGCATAGCACGAATGTTCGTGACTGGATGTCGAAGTTTCGAAATTGCGTCAAACAATGAACACGGAAAAAATTCCATTTTAGACTTTCCTATTTTAGACTTATATTAACAATCTTTTAACGGAGTACTAATATCAAAACTCTTTATAATTAATATAAAATAGTGTAAGGTTGGAATAATTTTTAACAGATTTCGCCACCTTAATTTCTCGGGGTCAAATATACAAAATTTCAATCAAATGTAAAATGCACACAAGAAAGATCAATCATGCTTAAGGCATTGATTATGAAACACTTTCCAACTTCAATGTAATTTTATTTAAACATGTCTAAAATGCAATGCATTCCTCGGTAATATTTTAAAACTTATCACAATACTACATTAATTTATTATATTTGAAAACTTAAACCTTCATCGAAAAAAATGAACTTCATTCAAATGACGGCATTGAAATATAAATTGCCTGGTTTAAACATCTCTAAAATGTAATACATTCCTCGGTAATAATTTTAGAATTATCATAATGCTACAGCAATTTATTATATTTGAAAACTTCATCGAAAACAATTGAAATTCATTCAAATGACGTCATAAAAAAATAACACGCCTGGCTCTCTCTATAAAAGCAGAATTTCATTCATAAATAATTTCCCTTTCATGTCATTCATCACATTACTACATTAATTTATTTTATTTAAAAATTAATACCATAGAGCTACAAGTAATTAAACTCTATGCGTAAAACTTCATAGAAAAAAATCGTCCTTCTCTTTGTAAAATCAATGAATATTTCATTCATATCAGCTACGCAGACTCCATGGACTAATTGATTTTGTATTAAAGAAATACCGCAATTCTAATACAACTAATTCTACATATTTTGCTGCTTACATTTTACATAGGTGAAAAATAGGTTTTGTTGTAGAAATAATCAAATTTGGATGAGCATTTAAACTCAAATATATTGTAATTGCGTTGTTTCAGTATGTAGATACACAGAATTTAAGCAGAAATAAAGTGGTTTTAGAACGTATACAACACTCAATATGAATTAAAAAGAGCTTTAAAAATCACGATTTTGAGACAAAATGGATGCCATGTATCATTTTAAAGTAGTTCACGTGATCGTTTCATATCATGGTCACGTGATCGCTTCATATAAGAGGTGTTATTATTATTTTAATTTTTATTTAAAAAACTACTAAATATATTTCGCTGATTTTTTTATATATTTTATGTATTTTATGAAACAATTTTATATATATTTTATATATTTTATGAATTTTTATATATTTTATGAAACAATTTGAATATTACCTAAAATTTTCGAAGCAATTTGGGAATTTTAAATCCGCTTCAAAGATGCTTGAAAAATTAGGTCCCATAGGGCTCAATGTATTTCATTTTTTCAACCCGGGTTCAATCCAAAACTTAATGGGTGATATTATTCATTTATATTCCCATAGGTCCTACAGACGGTCTGAACAATATACTAAAATTTCATTTTGATTAAGTCATTTTTACGGCAGTTATCGTGCTAACGGACAGACAGACAGACAGAATAAACAAAGTAATAAACGTTTTTCAACTTAAAAATGGAAAAATTACAAAATTTAACTTTTTATATTCCCTAAACCTCAAATTAAAACTTATTCTCATCAGCAGATAGCTCTCTCTCTATATATAATGATCTTTTGAAAAAATTCGTAATATTAAAGGTAATTATGCATAATTCTCTGCGATAATGCAATTTAATAAAAGCTTTACGAAGCAGTTCAAATTTTATTAACATGTATTTATCCGACTGCCAATTTTACTATTGATTGTGCAAAATGAAATTAATCGTTCAAGCCTTTGCATCTAAATAGTGTAAGAAATACGATATAAATATGCACAGAGAGTTTTAAGTTGTTGCATAATTATGTCACATAGTAATAGTAAGTCAACTTGCAATTTCATGAAAATAAACACATTTTATAGTCATGTGTAACCAACTCACGTGTATTAGCTTTCCTCAACATAATGATGTTTATTATTACTATATCTGGCTAGATGAAAGTAATCATGTTTCACTATTATATATTCGTAAGACGTACTATTTTAATATCCATTCGAGGCCTCTTGAAATTGACCCCACCTGCCTGTTGAGGTATAAATCATTTAACGTGAGTTAACTGAGTAATTTTTTTTGTTAAATTAAGCTCTCCTCTATGTTTTTGAATTTATGGGCAGTATATTTCGATGTGAATAATATATGTGTTTGTAGTTTTTGCGAGTTAGAGTGTTATGTTAAATGTAACAAGTTGGACCCTTATACCTTCGAACCTAAAAGATAAAAAATGTAAAAACATTTTCTTGTTTTGTCCAAAATAGGATCCAGATTATGAATATATGTATAAAAATAATTTCGTGATTGTATTTTTTTTTTTTTGCGAAAAATAGAAAAAAGTATTTCCGAGAGAGTGTTTTTCCATGTTTTTTCTACTTTCACTCAAAATATCTTCGAAACTATAAAATATAGATATAAATAATTAGCGACAAAAACAGGTGTAAGGAAATTTAGTTTCTAAATATATATTGATTTTTTGATAAAGCTCTTATAGTTTTTGAATAATCGTATTGTTAAGTTGAAGATTGAAAATTGTAAGTCTATTTTAGTTTGTAAATTTATCTCAAGAAATAAAAGTGCGAGCTCAGGAGAATAAACAAGAATTTTTAGTTCTTGGAAAACTTTATAAGTGTATATAATTATATTTTGGATTGAGCTTTTAGGTGTCAAATATAGTGGTTATAATTTTAAAATTTTTACCGGAGCTTTCCAATGGATGAGAAAGCTGTAGTATTTAAAATGTCACAACTGTTGCAAATCAATCTGGTTGCTTACTCCTTGGTGAAATTTTAGTGCACAGACACGACATACTTTATTTTGTTTAAGAAACTTAGGAGGTTAAGGAGGATTTTAAAGATGTTTAATGATTGATGAGTTTGAAACTGAATGGATGGAAATATTCGCATTTGTGTGCTGCAAGACTAGTTTATTGATTAACTTGAATCTAAAATCTCGTCAGACATATTGTATAAGTATAATTTATATACTACTGGGCTTATTATTTAAGTAATTTGATATTTAGAGTTTATGTTTAAATTTATGGTCGCAGTATTCAAAGAAAATTCGGTTGATAAGTAGAAGTGTTAGCTACTTGTAAACAGTTAGGTATTACCTTGTAGCGATTTAAATGCCTGTAAACGAAACAAATGAGTCTGAAAAAATCGAATAAACTTGCAAAACGTTATTAAACAAAACCATTTTTGGCTCCATCATACTGAAACCACCACCGATATTTTGTGTTTACTAGTTGACGTGATTGCTCTTTCTGGGTTGGTATACTTACCTGATGATCATGGAAATAATTCATTATGAAGCACCATTCTTCATTTTAACTTTCATTACAATACATAGTATATCTAAAGGGAAAGCATTGTTATTGAGTCAGAAATACGACGCTTAGTTTTTGATGGATATGCAAGTTTTGAATAGTACTGAGTACGAATCAACAAAATTTTCAATGATATAATTATATCTTGTTTGTCAATGAGTTTCGATAACTCTCGAACAAACTAAACAAGTTGATTGAATACCATTAATACCATTAGTGGCGACACCTCAAGCTTCAAATCACTGAATGAACCAAAAAAATGACAAATCTAAAAAACTAGATGATTTAGGCATGATGGCATCTGTTCTAATTCTATCGCCACTGAGTAAGATCATGGAGGTGTTCGAAAGCGCTTTGGTTTAAAATTATTTATTTGTTGTACGTCTGTGGGATGATTTTTTAATAAAGTTACCTTTATCTTAAATTTTTAAGTTATGCCTGGCCATTCGTTCTCGATGCCGTGCGTGTTAAACTTTTACGCAGTTACCTTAATTTATAATAATGTTCTAATTTGATGTTTTCATAAATAGATTTTTAAAAATATTTAATTTTGAGGTTTGTAAATTTTAAAATTTTAAATCTGTTTTATGATTCACAATTTTGTATGGATGGAAATTTTCGTAATATGCAAATTTTGTTTGACGGCATTGGAATACATTTAGGCATGATGGCATCTGTTCTAATTCTATCACCATTGAGGAAGAGCATGGAGGTGTTCGAAATCGCTTTGGTTTAAAGTTATTTATTTGTTGTACGTCTGTAGGATGATTTTTTAAAAAAGTGACTTTTAAATCTGACTTTTGAGATTTGTCATTTTGTTGGTTGATTCAGTAATTGGATTGAAATTTGATGCCACTTTGCAAAATTAAAAGTGGTTATAAAATGAGGCATTGGACCTTCGCTTTAAAATTTACGTAAAACTGTTCAACCACAGAAACATTCGTTGCGATTTAGAATAATATTATGAGATATATTTATACCATAATAAACCAACCTGATTATAAAATCCGTATCTTCAACCCAAAAAGCAAGCAACATCTGTTGAAAGGTAAAGAAATAAATACTACAAACCTTTAAATAAGAAGATTTATGTTCTCTTTATCTCATTTATTTCTTAGATGTATCCAAACCAGATTATCCTGAAATAAATGCAAGACTCCCAGGATGGACTGATTTGTTGCAGTCTAAACTTGTACGGCTTGCAATTTCTCTTTAATCAGTAAATAAATAACCCGCGTTGTCTTGGTCAAAACTGATTTCTGCTTATCCAAACTGGATTAAACGGGTCTATTGCATCCCCCTGTTTCCGTAATTATTGTGGAGTGATCTGCATATTTCGAATATTTTATTCATATTGTTCTTGTCAGTTTACTATTGTGTTTTGTCCCAATGTTTTATTCTTTTCATTCTATGTTTCTCACCATTATGGATTATGCTTGGTCAAGTGGACAAAAATACCAAAGGGTGTGGTGAGAGAGATTCTTGATGGTGATTATGAAAAGTGAAAGAAAATAATCTACTACTTTTAATGTGTTTACAAAGGACGAGTACTTATAACCTGTGCAAGAGGTATAGAGGAGGCTGAAAAACTGAAAAACACCCTTGCAACAACGAAGGTTATATGATATAATGTATCGAAAATCGGGTAAGATAAAAAAAAAAACTTGTCGTACAAACTGCAGAAACTGAAAATATAAAATACTATTTCTCAGTCTAGAAACTATATGATGCCATCCATGCAGCCCATGTAACGTTAAGTCATGGTGGTTTTAACATAATGTTGGCTGAAATTTCTAAAAGAAAATTGCAAATATCACAAAGGAAATTATATGCCCTTTTTCGTCCATGTGATAAGTGTGTTAGTAAAAGGAAACAAAAAAGAGGATGAAGTCGGTTTTCAGCCAAATATGCACTAAGAAATGAATAGCAGATGCCAAGTCAATCTCGTTGACTTCCAGAAACAACCAGATGGTGAATATAAGTTTGTAATGGTTTATCAAGCCCATCTAATAAAATTTTTTTTGTTTTCGTTCATCGGAATTCAAGAGAGCTAATGAGATAACCTGTAATTGTAATGACATATTATGAGAGAATTATGAGTCTTTCAATCTGAAGGCATACAAGAATTTGTGAATCGTGTAATTTCCGAATTGGCAAACACGTGGTCTGAGCTCAAAATTGTACATGGGAAATCACTGCACAGTCAAAGTCATTACTTGGTCGAAGGAGTAAACCAAGGCATTGATATATGCTCAGTTCATGGTTGAAGATCAACCGAACAAATGAATGGAAGAGTTGAGATACGTATACTTCATAAAGAAGCGAGAATTCCATTCGAGCATAAAACAGTCGCCTTACAAGACCATGTCTGGCACTGAAACTAGAGTAGGCGTCTCTACTACTGCATTGTCTTCACAATTACTGAAAGAAATTCAGGATGAGAAAGACTTTTAAAAATCCTTAAAGATGAAAACTAGGATTAAAATGCATTATTAAAAACGTTTTAAAACTGATGATAATAATTATTTATTCTGTCACAAAGAACACTCAAGAGGCAAGAACAATGGCTGTAGAAAACTTCGAAAAACAAGCCAAGAAGTTGTAAGCAACTTCTGAAAAGCTACAACCGCCAGCCAACATCGGAGACAACGTTTCCATGCTTATCCCTGACGTATATAAAGCTTAAGAGATCTTCGAAACATTATTTGAGTCGTTCTTAAGATAAATGACGAGGGATTTTACAAGAGTAGAACTAAACATGACGTTCTACAGAAATTACACTGTAAGCAATTGTGCTCATTTGGTGTTCATTAGACCAGCGTTTCTTACATTAACATAATAATTTTGAAAATCACATGATTTTTATTTGCTTATTTTTTATGTGAGGTGAACTCCACTGTCAATTTTTTACTCTCAGTACTTTATTATTGTACTGCAAATGCCATTTAAGGACTGGATTTTGTACTTACTGATCTTTGGACTGACTTCAAACTGACATCTCTAAGGAAGAAAAGGTTGCGACAAACCAAAATTAGCGATGATTTGATTGGTTATGGTGGCAACCGCATTAGAAAATATTAATGATTTGAAATAAGATAAGACGTACAAGAATAAGGATAAAAATGAATTAATCATTACTTTTTGTTGGTATGTGCTTTTACCTGTTTTCCCTCAAAATTAAATATTACCTGGGTAAGCAGCTTAGGAAAAGTCAGTTTGACCTGAAATGGTTAAATAATTTTATTGAATACAGTAAAGCAACACTATGACAAAGATAGCATCGGTAACAATTTTAATTTTATTACATATCATACAAGTAGTAATTTTATGGCTGTGCAAAATAAAATTTTTTCAATCCTTTACTTCTAAACTATGTAACAAATATGACAGAAATATGCCCTGAGAATTTGAAGTCCTTACATAATTTAGTCACACAGCAACAATAAGTTAGATTTCAATTTCATGAAAGGAGCACATTTTGTAGTCCTGCAAAATCAAATCACGTGTATTTGCTTATCTCAACACAGTTATGTTTATTATGACTATATATAGTAAGTATTATCAGTAGCCATGTCTTACTATTAAATATTCTTATAATTTTTCGCGACGTGGAATTTAATACTGCGACTCTGCATAATGGTGTATAAATTATATAAATTGAATTAATTGAGTTGAAATTTTTGCTAAATTAAAATCCACTGTTCTACAGCTTTAGAGTAGCGGATAACATTTTTCTGTAATAGTTTGTTTTTTCTTGATCGATCTGTATCCTTTTTTATTGTGACGAAGGAGGCTCTTTCTAGTCTTCGAAACAATTGATGCCGTTACATACTTACTTTTTCTTGCAATTATGTAAAAACAGTATAGTTTTTCGAAAATTTTCAAATTCCAGATTTTGACAAAAAAAATCGCATTTTAAAATTTTCTGAATATGTTTAGCACAATTTTTTAAAGAATGTCGCCAGTCTATATGAAAGCGTGTGTATGTGAGGTACGAACCCTACAAATCAAGAACGAATATTTGTGTCGTTATGACATATAGTTTATTTATTTATTCATTTATTCAATTTAAGTGGAAACAGCAGATAAATTTCAATTACAGTAGCCATAAAACATAAAAGGCATGTAGCATAAAATACAAGAATACTAGGGAAAACTTGAGAAACGTATAAACACAAATATCACAATGTAGTAAATGCTAAAAGAATACTAGAATACTAAGAAGAAAACCAAACCAGAATACTAAAGAATAACTATGCCAAGTACATTATAACATGTTTTTTGTGAAATTGAAAAGAGTAAAAAAATATCAATATCAGCACAATATTTATTATAGAGCCAACAAACGTATAGACGGAAAAGCTTTTAATATAATTGTGTTTAATAGTAGTATTGCGAAATAATTTCTTTTGCCTAATATTGGTAACATGTATATGAAACTCCAATCAAGAAAGTAAAATAGGACAATCAATAGTATTATTTAAAAATTAATAGTGGAACAAAAGGCAAGCATATTTTCTTCATTTTACGAGGGGCACTAAATTCAATTTTTGTCTAATTTGACTAGTATGCATATATGGATAATAACTGGAAATTCTGTAATTAATATTGCGTAATTTAATGTTTTTTTTTAATTTTAGATTACCACGATTTGCAGATGGTAAATAGGATTCCAGATCATAGAACAATATTCTGAAATAGGTTTAACAAAAGTATTATAAAGACAAATATCACTACAAGCCCTAACAAACTCATGATATCGTCTTAGGATGGAGGCAAGTCTTTAAAGTTTGTGCAGTTAAATGTTATGTTTCGATTCATTTTATATAGAACTATAATCAGATATAATGTTTAATAATTTTTCCTATTAGTGTTCGAATTATATGAATTTTTAATTTTTCCATAACATTACGGGCTTCATGTCTTATGGGGACCCAGGATAATTAACACTTTACAACAAAGTTGAAAAGTGTTTATGACTTTGTTCATTCTGTCTGTCTGTCTGTCTGTCTGTCCGTTAGCACGATAACTGCCGTAAAAATGACTTAATCAAAATGAAATTTTAGTATGTTGTTCAGACGGTCTGTAGGACCTATGGGAATATAAATGAATAATATCACCCAATTAGTTTTGGATTGAACCCGGGTTGAAAAAATGGAATACATTGAGCCCTATGGGACCTAATTTTTCAAGCATTTTTTAAGCGGATTTAAAATTCACAAATTGCTTCAAAAATTTTAGGCAATATTCAAATTGTTCCATAAAATATATAAAAAAAAATTCAGCGAAATATATTCAGTAGTTTTTTAAATAAAAATTAAAATAATAATAACACCTCTTATATGAAGCTATCACGTGTCCATGATATGAAACGATCACATGACCCACTTCAAAATGATATATGGCATCCATCTTGTGTCAAAATCGTGATTTTTAAAGCTCTTTATAATTCATATTGAGTGTTGTATCCGTCCTAAAACTACTTTATTTTTGCCTAAATTCTGTGCATCTACATACTGAAACAACGCTATGACAATATATTTCAGTTTAAATGCTCATTCAAATTTGATTATTTCTACTATTAAGCCTGTTTTTCACCTATGTAAAATGTAAACAGCAAAATATGTAGAATGAGTTGTATTAGAATCGCTGTAATTCTTTAACACAAAATCATTTAGTCCATGGAGTCTGCTTAACTGATATGAATTCATTGATTTTAGAAAGAGAAGGGCGATATTTTTCGAGTAAGTTTTACGCAAAGAGTTTACTTACTTGTAACTCAATGGTCTTAATTTTTAAATAAAATTAATTATTATAGTATTGTGAAGAATGACATGAATGGGGGAATTATTTATGAATAAAATGTTGCTTTTATAGAGAGAGCCAGGCGTGTTATTTTTTTATGACGTCATTTGAATAAATTTCAGTTGTTTTCGATGAAGTTTTCAAATATAATAAATTATCGTAGTATTATGATAGTTTTAAAAATATTACCGTGGAATGTATCTCTTTTTAGAGATATTTAAACCACGAAAATTATATTGCAATGCCGTCATTTGAATGAAGTGCATTTTTTCAATGAAGGTTTAAGTTTTCAAATATAATAAATTAATGTAGTATTGTGATAAAATATTACCGAGGAATGTATTGCATTTTCGACTTTTTTAAATAAAATTGCATTGAAGTTGGAAAGTGTTTCATAATCAATGCTTTAAGCATGATTGATCTTTCGTGTTTAATTATATCGCCTGCAAATTTTAACAGCGCAGAAGAACAGTCTCTATTCGAGAATTTTGCTGATTTTTTTGTTTTCTAGACAAACTCTGTCTATTGCTGTAACTTGCCATCCACTATCAAGAAGCAAGTGACACCTGAAAGTTCAAATAACGATGTCTCTCTTGAAGAAGAGACGGCTGCTACACAAGGTATTTACGATTCATAAAATCTATTAACGTTTTGACTTCAGTACCATGCGAGATAGAACTGTTCATCAGTTTAAGCTAAGTAACTTTTTTATTACATTATGCAGTAGCAACAATAAAATTATTGGTGCCCAACGAAATAGTCTTTTCAAAAATTTTCATTTCTGCTGTCTTCCCACACTACTAGAAATCTGTCAATTAAATAATATTTTCGTGCTGGACACATTATATTTTGTTTATTTTCCCTACAATTCATAGTAATGTACATGGAAAGTGAAACTAGGATTTACGACAAATTTACACGTTTTTGGATACTCTATTATAATATAAGTAAATATTTTTCAGTACAACGTCTGTGTCTGTCTGTGTGTATCCACTTATACTGAAAATATTTCCGACCCAATTTTATAAAGTTTAAATATATTTAGTCAAATTTTTTAATATAATATTTTTGTTTTATTTCAGGTTCTGATTCATCTAAGAAGAAAAATCTGATCACCCGATTCAGGAGTGGTTCAGGAAGACGTTTAAATATCAAGGAGGCAATTAGCACACCCAATGGGTCATGGCCGGAATAATAAGCTATATATACAACGATCTCACCTACAAGTTGATTATATGACAAATATTACTACACATTACTACAACTCTTTCTGTGACTACTAAACATTCTACCATCTTCGTTTTACGCTCAGTCCTGAAGGGATTGACTGCCTGCACGTGCCAAGTTTTTCATGTGCTGTTAATGCGGTGCAGTTTCCTATGGAAAGTCCTCCATGAAGGCATCTCCTGATTTGATCATTTCTTTTGGTTTTTATGTAACCAGGAATTTCCTGTGCTGTTTTATAATAATTTACATTAGATTTTGCACATTATTACTTTCTCTGCAATACATGGTAATGTATAGGAAAAGTATTGGAATCATGCCGAAAATCGCAACTCGAGTTTTCGATCTACGTGTTTCGAGACTTCTAGAATACGAAAGAATCTTTTGCAGCGTGACGTCTGTCTGTGTGTCTGTGCAATGTATGCATCCACTCTAACTCAAAAACTAATAGACCGAATTTCATAAAATTTGGTAAGTCACTTGGATGTGACCCTGGTGTTGATTAGTTTTTGGTACGATTCGTGAAAACAGAACCCGCCTTTTTTTGTGAAATGGCCCGTAAAAATTTCATTTATCCGCTGTAGCTAAAATACTAATTTACCAAATTTCACAAAATTCGGTAGATAAGTTACTTGTTGGATACTCTGGTGCTGATTAGAATATGGTACGATTCGGAAGAGAAGAACCCGCCTTGTTTTACGAAATGGCTCGCAAAAATTTCATGTATCCACCCTAGCTAAAATACTAATTAGCCAAATTTCACAATATTTGGTAGATAAGTTAATAAGTTACTTATGGGACACTCTGGTGCTGTTAGATTTTGGTACGATTCGGAAAATAACAACTTGCCTTTTTTTACGAAATGTCCCGCAAAAGTCGCCAAAATCTAAAAAAAAAAAAAGACTACGTATGCTGAAATGTATGAATTAAATTCTTGTCTTATACGCAATTTTTGACGAGGAAAAGAATATAACACACTCCATTAAACTTTAGGACTAACCGTTCCCAAGATACTAGGGATTTCTTGCATTTTTTTACGCCGCTATCGAAAAAATATCCAATTACCAAATAAAAATAAAAATTTAATTAAAAATGCAAATTTAATGTTATTTGGTGCAATTAAACTCAATCTAATGAATTATTAAAGAAATTAATAAAATATGAATTTAAGTCTGCAGGGAAAGTTATGTGCTGCCCACATCAGATTTTTAATTTAATAAAAACGCATTAGGCCTCAAGGGAATACCACTATAGAAAAATGAACTGACAGCTGTACCTCTAGCGGTGGTATGGAAACTGGATGAACAGGATCTAAAAACTCAATACAAATCTAAAATATCGATTCAAATCTAAAAAAATGGAAACTCAGGTACATAATGCCTTTGAAATTCATAATCGTCTTTGAAAATACTTCCCGTTACTCAATGCAAATGGAAATTAAAAGGGAAAATTCAGTGTTATTTCAAATAGTTATGTGTATTATTTGTGCAATTAAACGCAAATTTAATGAATTATTAAAGAAATAAAGAGAAAATGGATTGTGCTTATGGAGAAGTGTGTTGCTCACATCAGATTTTTTATGCTGTGTTTTCAACGACGTGTTTCGTTTGCAATTTAATTCAGTATTACTTTGATCTAATTTTTTTTTATAAAAATTTTATTATTAGTATTGCATGCATTCGTTTTCGAATAAGGAATAATCATATTCTTAACTTATCTCGTCCTTCCTCCTAGATATATTCGCATATAAAGAAGAATGCCCTACCAAACGTGTTCAGAACGTTTTCGGTACGTTTTAAAAATAGTTTTATACCTGACAAAATCATGTTTTCCAAATACAATCAGAAAATTACATATGAAATGGTGAATTCAACCTGCACAATTTAAATAAAACACTAGAATCTGGCGGCGGAAGTTTATGTTTCTTACGCGATTGTGTAACTTAGCAACAAGTCAACATAAAATTTCGTGAAAAGGACACATTTTGTCATGGTATGTATTCCAGTCACGAAAGACATTTTCTTTACGGGGACTTTTATTAAACTTATTAGATATAACTATCCAGTAACTATGCTTAAATATTACTTATTCTTGAAGCGTGCTATTTGGACGAGATATATTATCAGTAGAATGTAACGCCCTTTAAATGAGAGAAGTAATTTATTGTGTGTCGCAAATGATGGAAATTAACTATTTACTTAAATTCTAAATATATCATAGCAATTATAAAATTGCCGTAGTGTATCAATACAGAATACCAATATGCAATTTTCAAAGGTATTTTGATAATATATTCATCCCTTTGAAAAATATAGAAATTGTAATATTTCTACAGTATATTGAAAAATATAGCTGATGCTGACGCCCTGTTTCTCTACTTAGTACCAAAAAAACTATTAGAAAGGTACAAAATTTGGTATACTTATACAGAAATGTTTGGAGAATATGCTGAAATAAACAGTTTTCAATGTAGACTTCAGTTTATGAGTTATTTAATGTCAAAATCAAAGACACAATAGTTGCGCTGTGAGTTCGTGTCCCGGACATACTAATAGTAGTAAGATCACAGATTACTGCAGGCGTATACCTAAATAGTTGAATTTTTGCAAAACAGGGTCCTATTTTAAAGTCTAATTTCGATGTAATTTGTGAGTTATTCCATTTTTTATGCACTTCTGAAGTGAAACATATTTTTCCGCATCGGCGCTTCCCTTGAGTTTCTCCGTTTCGTACTGCAAAAACTGTATTATACAAAAATGTGAAATTGGTACATTTGTAGAGAAATGACAGGGAAACAGACTGAAATAAGCCGTTTTTCGATTAGATTACAGTTTGGTACGAAGCAACTCGTAAAGCGATCTCAATGAGTGTCAGGAGGCGCAGATTGGCATGTAAGAGGCGCAGGTTGGCAAGTAGGAGGCGCAGATTGCCCAATCCTTCGAGATTTTCTATCTCACACCGCAAAATCTATAGCACACATAAATGTGAAATGTGGTAGATTTATAGATAAATAATTGGGGAATACGGTGAAATAAACAGTTTTTCCATTTATGCTTTAGTTTGGCATGAAATAGCTGTCGAATCGAGTCCTTCTAGCGCATGCGAGGAGATGGCAATGGCTTCCGACTCGAGAAGCCAGTTACGAGGGTTGGCGAAAGGTAGCGAGCAGGAGAAGGAGCCCCGTATTATCCAAGAAATAAACAGAATAGTTGCATCATGAAGCGTAGTACCCATAAATACTAGTGGACAACAAAGCATAGGATTGATAACAGTTTCGTTTGAGCATATTTTAATTACATGGTCGAAAAATAATGCAAACAGTCGTGGGCCCTTATACAGCTAATGGGGAGCTTACCTAGTATCCCCTAATTTACGTTATTGACATATTTTTCTAAATTGTTTATGAGATCCGGTCCCCTCCCCTTAAGTCATTTAGATCCCTATGCTTTGCATCCTTTTCCCCGTACCTGTCGGAAGCCCTGTCTATAGGGAATGTTTGCATGTATGAATATTTACTTCCTATAGAAAATGAATGTCGAATGTAGAAAATGAATGTAGAAACTTCCTATAGAAAATGTCTGTAAGCAACATTGTAGTGAGTAGGATGTAAAATGCTCCGACTTGTGAACGAGTTACGGGGTTAGCGAAGTACAGCGAGAAGGTGGCGGAGCACACTAATTCTGAAAAATATATTTCAAGTAGGGATGAAATGTGCAATAAAATATTGTGCTAGTGCATACAAAGATACTTGCAAACGATACTGCGTAATCACCTAATAATAACAATAATGATTAATTTTGTAAGATGTATTATTATATTTTTTAAGAACGAAAAGGTTAAAAAAATATTTTTGTACTTTCTTTTAAAACATATTTTAGTGTAGATTACAAACATTCAAAATGCATCATTGAACTTAGTATAACAAAAATATAATAAAATAAATACTTCAATATTTCTTAAAGTTTATTATTTTATTTATATGTAGCAATATTTTGCACTACATAGAATTCGATAAAAATACGTAAATAAAGAGGTTTTATATATTAATTGTAAATGTAATATAATATTTCTACTTTGCTTCCATTTGTACCAACATTTGAGTGAGTTTGCTTAGAAAATGTAAAGAATAAGTTATCTTTGCAATTTCAGTAAGTAAAGAAATTTCTGTTACAGGACGTGGGGAACAATAAAGTAACTGGAGGTTACAGTTATAATTCACCTTTACATTATTTGTTAAGTTACTTTACAAGTTATTTATATTTAGTACAATTAATGTTAGCAATATTATATAATTTACAAATCCAAAAATATTACCATTGCACTCCCATAGCAGAAAATAGTAACCATGGGCATGTTTCAGAAGTTCATAACCATACAATATCCGATACTTGCAATGGTAGCAATAATTCACTATCTGCCACACTTTTGAGAACCTCTATTGAAGTCAAGTAGATCCAAAATGGGGTTTCGTAATATAAGGCGCAATGAGCAATACTACGTCCCTTCCCTCATCGCTTTCTACTTCTTCCTTCCCAATCCTTCCTTTTTGTCACCCCTCATTACATCTCAGTGCTTCGCTTCTTATTACCCAATTCGTCCCTACCAACATTGTAATCCTCCCTTCTTTAGAGGAAATTACCTCTGAAGATAACATACTGAGAAATCTTTACCCAATCCTTCTATTCTCCTTCCATTTTAGGGATAAGGCAGCATGAGAATAGGGACATTTTAACAGGATACTCAATATTGTGCCTTCATTTCCAAAACCCCCATTTTCTATCTACTTATACAGATTCACAGATTCAGTCTTACCACGTGAATTCTGTCATCTATATAAATAAAAATGAAAATCTGTCTGTCTGTCTGTCTGTCTGTCTGTCTGTTTGTCACACCATCACGGGAGAACGGCTGAACCGAATTTGATGAAATTTTGTGGGTAGCCCAGAAATATCCCCACTTAAAATTATATCCATGTTTTGAGTTTCTACGTCCAGTGGTTCTCGAGATATTAGTAAAAAACGAAATTTTCGTTTGTCTCATCATCACGGAAAAACGGCTGAACCGAATTTAATGAAATTTGGTGAATAGCCTTAAAATATCCCCCCATAAATTTTGTCCAAGTTTCGAGTTTCTAAGATCTGGGGTTGTCGAGATATTAATGAAAAACGGAACTTTTTCCTAGGAGTTCTACTCCCTAACTCCGTGGTTTATCCAAACGAAAAGCTTGAAAATCGTTTGAAAGTGAATTAAAATTTAATCTCTGAGTTTGATGGGAGATTTTTTGCGTTAATTAGTCACTTTCTGAAAACATGAATTGTTTGAAACATGATTTAAAGGGGAAATCTATCTCCATGGTTCATGGTTTATTTAAAACAAGCTTTTACGGAACAATGAGAAGTATAGAGAAATCAAAATCGTTATTTAATTTCGCAGTTTATGTTATAAGACATGACATATTTAACATGTTATAAGATTCTATCTTATATCATGTTACTCAGAAACGCAATTAAATTAAATCTGTCTGTTAGCTTTAATAATTATTTTTTCGATTTGAATAATAAATAAATGGATATAAAAATATATTTTAGAAAAGAACGATTTGATTTTTCTTATAGCATTTTTGACTGGATAATATCAATTACGGTCTTCAGGTTTAAATAGTATTATTATTTATATTTTCGGGGATTATTGATTCAAGGATTATTGATATTTTCAAGTTATTATGCAATTATTTTATTATGACAAAAATTGTTTAAACTCATATATTGTATGTTGTACGAATCTTCTACAAATACACGTGTATATCTTGTAATCTACGAGAATATAAGTAGTACAGGTATATTGACATATGTTTTGATATATATTGGCATATATTGGAATCAATTACGACCTTCTGGTATAAAGAGTACGGATATTATTGATGTTTTCAATTTATTACGTCATCTCTTTTATTTTGGCAAATATTTTTGAGACGCATATTGTAATACGGGTAATCTTCTACTAATACATTGGCATATTTTCTGATCTGCGACAATATAATTAGTGCGGGGTTGCATATATTCATTCAATTCCTATTTTTTCTTCTGTAAATTTGCTTACAAAAGGGGGCAGGATGTTTTATTCTTCAGATCTGATCGTGAAGATAATTTTGCATAGTGAGAACATATATTCTTAAACTTCTCTTTAGGAGCAATAAATTTAATATTTTAACAGAATTTGCACATGATTGCGAACTTTAAATTTCTTTAAATTATACACTCCGTACGAATAACGGGTGTGCTGTTAGTGGCTAATAAATTTTAACATTTCAGGAGGATATATCATGTTGCTCGGCATCGCAATTAAATTAAATGTGTTTGTTAATGTTTTTATTATTTTTTTTTCGATTTAAATAATAAATAAATGGATAAATGGATATAAAAGTATATCTTATGAATGGACGGTTTGATTTTTCTTTTAATTATATTAATTGCTGACTGCGTACATCAATTTCATTTATTTTGGCAAAGAGTTTTCAAGCTTATATCGTATTTAGCTACTAAACTCATATATTGTGTTTAGCCAATAAATTCATATAGCCGATTGTTGAAACAGAAAAAGAGTAGAGCGGGTATATCTTCTAATACAATTGTAGTGTTTTCATTTAGTATATTGAAACGGGATAAGAATGTTTCATTCAGATCTGCAAATTCAAAGCTACGAATTTGGAGGGATATCGCTAATTTGACAACTTTTCTTAAACTTTGCCAAATTGACGGAAATGTCGCCAAATTGATATAAACGACACACAAACAGCTGCCATAAACCTTCGGGTTGGTCGTGTGGCTTGGGTCTTCTACATATCAATGAAATTTTTTTTTGTTTTGTTAGAAGAGAGTACTGAAATGATGTTTGGTTAGCATTTCTCTGTCAGACCAACCATCCTACTTAGTAATACATTTAGCGAATTTTTAAAATGTCACCAGATTGATAAAAATGTTTTCAAATCTATAAAAATATCTTGAAATTGATAAAATTGCGCTACATAAATGATATTAATTGTTTTTTGTTAGGGGATAGTATTGTGATGATATTTCGTCAATTTGTTGCAAAGTGGAACTGTCAGTTCTACAGTCCCACTTGGCGATAAATTTGGCGATTTTTTAAAATGTCGCTAATTTGACGAAACTGTAGCCAAATGTTCCATAGAAATATAACTATTTAGACGATATTTTTTCTTCTAATTTATTTGAAGCAAATGATATCATGTCGCTTAGCAACGGATTTATATCCAATGTGTTTACGCGGCAGGCGATTTTTATTAAATCCTTTCCGATTTGAATAATGAAGATATGTATATAAAATAAATTTCATTGCCATTTCATTTTGGACTGGATAATATCAATTATACTTTTCAGGTTTAAACATTATTATTATTGATATTTTCCGGAATTATTGATTCAGGGATTATTGATATTTTTAAGTTATTACGCCATTGTTTTATTGCGGCAAAAATTGCTGACACACGCATATTGTACGTTGTACGAGTAATCTTCTAGGAATGCACGGGTATATCTTCTAACCTAATAGAATATAAGTAGTACAGGTATATTGGCATATATTTTGACATATATTGGCATATATATTGGAATCAAGTACAGTCTTCTGGTATGAAGATTAAGGGGATTAATTATATATTCAATTTATTACGTCGTCTGTTGTATTTTACCAAAAAACATTTGTGACTCATATTGCAAAACGGGAAATCTTCTACTAATAATTGGACATTATAAGTAGTACGTGTATATCTTCCCATATAATTTTAGCACTTTAATTTTGACATATATTGGAATAAATGACTGTCTTCAGATTTAAAGATTACGGGTGTATTGGTATTTTCAATTTATACATGTAATCTACTAATACAGGTTATATTTTCTAATATTCGCGTATATAATTAGTACGGGTCCCATACAATTTTAACGCTTTTATTTTGCATATATTGATTCAATTCCATATTTTTTTTTATATTTGCTTACATAAGGGGTCCAAGATGTTTTATTCTTCAGATATGTCCATGAAGATAATTTTATATAGCGAGAACAGAGATTCTTAAACTTCTTTTTAGGAGCATTATATTAAATATTTTAACAGAATATTTTGATTAAACATGTCATTTAGTATACTATAAGAATTTGGGCATGATTATGAATTTCAAGTTTCTTTATATTATATACTCCGTACGAAGAACGGGCATGCTGCTAGTATATCTATATAAATAAAAATGAAAATCTGTCTGTCTGTCTGTCTGTCTGTCTGTTTGTCACACCATCACGGGAGAACGGCTGAACCGAATTTGATGAAATTTTGTGGGTAGCCCAGAAATAGCCCCACTTAAAATTATATCCGTATATTGAGTTTCTACGACCAGTGGTTCTCGAGATATTAGTAAAAAACGAAATTTTGGTTTGTCTCATCGTCACGGAAAAACGGCTGAACCGAATTTAATGAAATTTGGTGAATAGCCTTGAAATATCCCCCCATAAATTTTGTCCAAGTTTCGAGTTTCTAAGACCTGGGGTTGTCGAGATATTAATGAAAAACGGAACTTTTTCCTAGGAGTTCTACTCCCTAACTCCGTGGTTTATCCAAACGAAAAGCTTGAAAATCGTTTGAAAGTGAATTAAAATTTAATCTCTGAGTTTGATGGGAGATTTTTTGCGTTAATTAGCCACTTTCTAAAAACATGAATTGTTTGAAAAATGATTTAAAGGGGAAATCTATCTCCATGGTTCATGGTTTATTTAAAACAAGCTTTTACGGAACAATGAGAAGTATAGAGAAATCAAAATCGTTATTTAATTTCGCAGTTTATGTTATAAGACATGACATATTTAACATGTTATAAGATTCTATCTTATATCATGTTACTCAGAAACGCAATTAAATTAAATCTGTCTGTTAATTTTAATAATTATTTTTTCGATTTGAATAATAAATAAATGGATATAAAAATATATTTTAGAAAAAACGATTTGATTTTTCTTATAGCATTTTTGACTGGATAATATCAATTACGGTCTTCAGGTTTAAAAATTATTATTATTTATATTTTCGAGGATTATTGATTCAAGGATTATTGATATTTTCAAGTTATTATGCAATTATTTTATTATGACAAAAATTGTTTAAACTCATATATTGTATGTTGTACGAATCTTCTACCAATACACGTGTATATCTTTTAATCTACGAGAATATAAGTAGTACAGGTATATTGACATATGTTTTGATATATATTGGCATATATTGGAATCAATAAACGACCTTCTGGTATAAAGAGTACGGATATTATTGATGTTTTCAATTTATTACGTCATCTCTTTTATTTTGGCAAATATTTTTGAGACGCATATTGTAATACGGGTAATCTTCTACTAACACATTGGCATATTTTCTGATCTGCGACAATATAATTAGTACGGGGTTGCATATATTCATTCAATTCCTATTTTTTCTTCTGTAAATTTGCTTACAAAAGGGGGCAGGATGTTTTATTCTTCAGATCTGATCTTGAAGATAATTTTGCATAGTGAGAACATATATTCTTAAACTTCTCTTTAGGAGCAATAAATTTAATATTTTAACAGAATTTGCACATGATTGCGAACTTTAAGTTTCTTTAAATTATACACTCCGTACGAATAACGGGTGTGCTGTTAGTGGTTAATAAATTTTAACATTTTAGGAGGATATATCATGTTGCTCGGCATCGCAATTAAATTAAATGTGTTTGTTAATGTTTTTATTATTTTTTTTCGATTTAAATAATAAATAAATGGATAAATGGATATAAAAGTATATCTTATGAATGGACGGTTTGATTTTTCTTTTAATTATATTAATTGCTGACTGCGTACATCAATTTCATTTATTTTGGCAAAGAGTTTTCAAGCTTATGTCGTATTTAGCTACTAAACTCATATATTGTGTTTAGCCAATTAATTCATATAGACGATTGTTGAAACAGAAAAAGAGTAGAGCGGGTATATCTTCTAATACAATTGTAGTGTTTTCATTTAGTATATTGAAACGGGATAAGAATGTTTCATTCAGATCTGCAAATTCAAAGCTACGAATTTGGAGGGATATCGCTAATTTGACAAATTTTCTTAAACTTTGCCAAATTGACGGAAATGTCGCCAAATTGATATAAACGACACACAAACAGCTGCCATAAACCTTCGGGTTGGTCGTGTGGCTTGGGTCTTCTACATATCAATGGAATTTCTTTTTGTTTTGTTAGAAGAGAGTACTGAAATGATGTTTGGTTAGCATTTATCTGTCAGACCAACCATCCTACTTAGTAATACATTTAGCGAATTTTTAAAATGTCACCAAATTGATAAAAATGTTTTCAAATCTATAAAAATATATTGAAATTGATAAAATTGCGCTACATAAATGATATTAATTGTTTTTGTTAGGGGATAGTATTGTGATGATATTTCGTCAATTTGTCGCAAAGTGGAACTGTCAGTTCTACAGTCCCACTTGGCGATAAATTTGGCGATTTTTTAAAATGTCGCTAATTTGACGAAACTGTAGCCAAATGTTCCATAGAAATATAACTATTTAGACGATATTTTTTCTACCAATTTATTTGAAGCAAATGATATCATGTCGCTTAGCAACGGATTTAAATCCAATGTGTTTATGCGGCAGACGATTTTTATTAAATCCTTTCCGATTTGAATAATGAAGATATGTATATAAAATGAATTTCATTGCCATTTCATTTTGGACTGGATAATATCAATTATACTCTTCAGGTTTAAACATTATTATTATTGATATTTTCCGGAATTATTGATTCAGGGATTATTGATATTTTTAAGTTATTACGCCATTGTTTTATTGCGGCAAAAATTGCTGACACACGCATATTGTACGTTGTACGAGTAATCTTCTAGGAATGCACGGGTATATCTTCTAACCTACGAGAATATAAGTAGTACAGGTATATTGGCATATATTTTGACATATATTGGCATATATATTGGAATCAAGTACAGTCTTCTGGTATGAAGATTAAGGGGATTAATTATATATTCAATTTATTACGTCGTCTGTTGTATTTTACCAAAAAACATTTGTGACTCATATTGCGAAACGTTAAATCTTCTACTAATAATCGGACATTATAAGTAGTACGTGTATATCTTCCCATATAATTTTAGCACTTTAATTTTGACATATATTGGAATAAATGACTGTCTTCAGATTTAAAGATTACGGGTTTATTGGTATTTTCAATTTATACATGTAATCTACTAATACAGGTTATATTTTCTAATATTCGCGTATATAATTAGTACGGGTCCCATACAATTTTAACGCTTTTATTTTGCATATATTGATTCAATTCCATATTTTTTTTTATATTTGCTTACATAAGGGGTCCAAGATGTTTTATTCTTCAGATATGTCCATGAAGATAATTTTATATAGCGAGAACAGAGATCCTTAAACTTCTTTTTAGGAGCATTATATTAAATATTTTAACAGAATATTTTGATTAAACATGTCATTTAGTATACTATAAGAATTTGGCCATGATTATGAATTTCAAGTTTCTTTATATTATATACTCCGTACGAAGAACGGGTATGCTGCTAGTCTATATAAATAAAAATGAAAATCTGTCTGTCTGTCTGTCTGTCTGTCTGTTTGTCACACCATCACGGGAGAACGGCTGAACCGAATTTGATAAAATTTTGTGGGTAGCCCAGAAATAGCCCCACTTAAAATTATATCCGTGTTTTGAGTTTCTACGACCAGTGGTTCTCGAGATATTAGTAAAAAACGAAATTTTCGTTTGTCTCATCATCACGGAAAAACGGCTGAACCGAATTTAATGAAATTTGGTGAATAGCCTTGAAATATTCCCCCATAAATTTTGTCCAAGTTTCGAGTTTCTAAGACCTGGGGTTGTCGAGATATTAATGAAAAACGGAACTTTTTCCTAGGAGTTCTACTCCCTAACTCCGTGGTTTATCCAAACGAAAAGCTTGAAAATCGTTTGAAAGTGAATTAAAATTTAATCTCTGAGTTTGATGGGAGATTTTTTGCGTTAATTAGTCATTTTCTGAAAACATGAATTGTTTGAAACATGATTTAAAGAGGAAATCTATCTCCATGGTTCATGGTTTATTTAAAACAAGCTTTTACGGAACAATGAGAAGTATTGAGAAATCAAAATCGTTATTTAATTTCGCAGTTTATGTTATAAGACATGACATATTTAACATGTTATAAGATTCTATCTTATATCATGTTACTCAGAAACGCAATTAAATTGAATCTATCTGTTAATTTCAATAATTATTTTTTCGATTTGAGTAATAAATAAATGGATATAAAAATATATTTTAGAAAAGAACGATTTGATTTTTCTTATAGCATTTTTGACTGGATAATATCAATTACGGTCTTCAGGTTTAAAAATTATTATTATTGATATTTTCAAGTTATTATGCAATTATTTTATTATGACAAAAATTGTTTAAACTCATATATTGTGTGTTGTACGAGTAATCTTCTACAAATACACGTGTATATCTTTTTATCTACGAGAACATAAGTAGTACAGGTATATTGACATATGTTTTGATATATATTGGAATCAATTACGACCTTTTGGTATAAAGAGTACGGATATTATTGATGTTTTCAATTTATTATGTCATCTCTTTTATTTTGGCAAATATTTTTGAGACGCATATTGTAATACGGGTAATCTTCTACTAACACATTGGCATATTTTCTGATCTGCGACAATATAATTAGTACGGGGTTGCATATATTCATTCAATTCCTATTTTTTCTTCTGTAAATTTGCTTACAAAAGGGGGCAGGATGATTCTTCAGATCTGATCGTGAAGATAATTTTGCATAGTGAGAACATATATTCTTAAACTTCTCTTTAGGAGCAATAAATTTAATATTTTAACAGAATTTGCACATGATTGCGAACTTTAAGTTTCTTTAAATTATACAGTCCGTACGAATAACGGGTGTGCTGTTAGTGGTTAATAAATTTTAACATTTTAGGAGGATATATCATGTTGCTCGGCATCGCAATTAAATTAAATGTGTTTGTTAATGTTTTTATTATTTTTTTTCGATTTAAATAATAAATAAATGGATAAATGCATATAAAAGTATATCTTATGAATGGACGGTTTGATTTTTCTTTTAATTATATTAATTGCTGACTGCGTACATCAATTTCATTTATTTTGGCAAAGAGTTTTCAAGCTTATATCGTATTTAGCTACTAAACTCATATATTGTGTTTAGCCAATAAATTCATATAGCCGATTGTTGAAACAGAAAAAGAGTAGAGCGGGTATATCTTCTAATACAATTGTAGTGTTTTCATTTAGTATATTGAAACGGGATAAGAATGTTTCATTCAGATCTGCAAATTCAAAGTTACGAATTTGGAGGGATATCGCTAATTTGACAACTTTTCTTAAACTTTGCCAAATTGACGGAAATGTCGCCAAATTGATATAAACGACACACAAACAGCTGCCATAAACCTTCGGGTTGGTCGTGTGGCTTGGGTCTTCTACATATCAATGAAATTTTTTTTTGTTTTGTTAGAAGAGAGTACTGAAATGATGTTTGGTTAGCATTTATCTGTCAGACCAACCATCCTACTTAGTAATACATTTAGCGAATTTTTAAAATGTCACCAAATTGATAAAAATGTTTTCAAATCTATAAAAATATCTTGAAATTGATAAAATTGCGCTACATATATGATATTAATTGTTTTTTGTTAGGGGATAGTATTGTGATGATATTTCGTCAATTTGTTGCAAAGTGGAACTGTCAGTTCTACAGTCCCACTTGGCGATAAATTAGGCGATTTTTTAAAATGTCGCTAATTTGACGAAACTGTCGCCAAATGTTCCATAGAAATATAACTATTTAGCGATATTTTTTCTACCAATTTATTTGAAGCAAATGATATCATGTCGCTTAACAACGGATTTAAATCCAATGTGTTTATGCGGCAGGCGATTTTTATTAAATCCTCTCCGATTTGAATAATGAAAATATGTATATAAAATAAATTTCATTGCCATTTCATTTTGGACTGGATAATATCAATTATACTCTTCAGGTTTAAACATTATTATTATTGATATTTTCCGGAATTATTGATTCAGGGATTATTGATATTTTTAAGTTATTACGCCATTGTTTTATTGCGGCAAAAATTGCTGACACACGCATATTGTACGTTGTACGAGTAATCTTCTAGGAATGCACGGGTATATCTTCTAACCTACGAGAATATAAGTAGTACAGGTATATTGGCATATATTTTGACATATATTGGTATATATATTGGAATCAAGTACAGTCTTCTGGTATGAAGATTAAGGGGATTAATTATATATTCAATTTATTACGTCGTCTGTTGTATTTTACCAAAAAACATTTGTGACTCATATTGCAAAACGGGTAATCTTCTACTAATAATCGGACATTATAAGTAGTACGTGTATATCTTCCCATATAATTTTAGCACTTTAATTTTGACATATATTGGAATAAATGACTGTCTTCAGATTGAAAGATTACGGGTTTATTGGTATTTTCAATTTATACATGTAAACTACTAATACAGGTTATATTTTCTAATATTCGCGTATATAATTAGTACGGGTCCCATACAATTTTAACGCTTTTATTTTGCATATATTGATTCAATTCCATATTTTTTTTATATTTGCTTACATAAGGGGTCCAAGATGTTTTATTCTTCAGATATGTCCATGAAGATAATTTTATATAGCGAGAACAGAGATTCTTAAACTTCTTTTTAGGAGCATTATATTAAATATTTTAACATAATATTTTGATTAAACATGTCATTTAGTATAAGAATTTGGGCATGATTATGAATTTCAAGTTTCTTTATATTATATACTCCGTACGAAGAACGGGTATGCTGCTAGTCTGTAATAAAATCGCGATCGCAACTGTGGTATACGGTATTTGGTAAGGTCTTCTCTGAGTGTCAATAGGTATTTTAAAGCTCCATAATATATATAACATTATAAGGCCTTATATAATTTGCACTATACACCTGCATGTTAAAACTCATGTTGAATCGCTTGTTGAGTTATTCCCTCTCAACCTCCTAATCCTCCATTACTTAGCGGAGATTTCCGCTGAAAATAACGGAAATATTTGTCCATTCATACCATTATCCTTCTATTCTAGAGATGATGCAACAGGAAGATGGGGATTTTGCAACAGGAGGAGCAATATTACGCCTTCTGTTGCAAAATTCCCATTTTCTATATACTTATAGAAATGGACAAATTCAGTCATTTCACATGAATTCTGCCATCTGCAATATAATCGCCATCGTAACTTTAGAAACGCCCTATAACATCTTCTCTGCGTGTCAATAAGCGTTGTATGTGCATATAATATATATGCCATTATAAGGCTCTATTGGATTTTCACACCACATTTGCATGTTGAAACTCATTTTTCCACGAAATTGTTAAATTTGTTATTAAAATAAAAATGTGTTATTTAAATTTGTTAAACTGAAATTATTAGTATTACTCTTCACCTTAAAAAACAAAATGCCTTTTTTGATTTGTAAAGATAAGCATCAGGCCAAAAGATCACAAACTAAGATATTGAGTTTGCACATTTAATACCGTTTGTATTTACTTTATTGTAAAGAGAGCATTTTGATTTTAAAACGTTGAAAGTCCTTTAGTTTCTCATATTTAGATATGTTGATTAAATCGCATAAGCCATCAAAATGATGCAATTAGAATAAAATAGTTTTAGTGCATCTGTATGTAGAACTGAAACTTAAAAATTAATTAGTACATGACAAAGTAGATTATAGGTTTCAATCGGTTTCGAAAGCAAAAAACATACTTATTATCTTGTTCAGAATAAAAATACAGCGCAGCTGCCTCAACCAAAGCAAAATAAGTTGTTTCCGTCAGAAAATTACGTAAGTGAAACAAGAACTGAGGCGCTGTCGAGCAGTAAAAATGATAATTGAAATGAAAATGCAAGAAGTTACTTTTAATTAACAAACCAATGTGAGTTAGTTACATATTAAGAAAAATGAAAGAGCACCCTCGAACCAGTTATAATTTTGTAAGCCTGTAATCTTTCACATGTAAAGGCTAAAGAAAAATGGACGATCACTCTCAAACCAATTGTAATTTTGTAAGCCTATAATCCTTCGCGTGTAAAGACCAATTATGGTGCCAAACAATAAAGTAGATTGAGTAATGTACCCACTAAGCAAATACACAACTGTTGAAACATATAATACTGTACTGCCAAAACGGTGCGATCAAAGTTGAATATAAATTCGAGAACTGCTTTGATAATAAGATGAGTATAAAAACCAAGTTATTATTTTATATTACAGAGCAAATAAGACTTTGAGCGTGATATTTTATATTTTACTTTTCTATGTTATCTGAAAAAATTAAAATCGAGAGGACTTGCTTAAAATAAAAGTTATCAATTTTCGAATTAAAAAAAAGTCGAGTATAAGTATATTGTATTAGAAGAGTATTGAGCAGTGAAAATTAACGAGTAATTTATATATTTTTAGTACCGTTGTAGATACAGCTACTCATTTTTTAATGCATACTGCATTTTTGAAGTTAAGTCCCTATTACTATAAAAACAGGTGGTGCAAATAACAATATTATTTGTATTAAGCATTTACCTAACCCTGATTGATACTATTATTATTGTTGTTGAGTATTTGAAATTTTTTCGCATCTGCAGGAAATAAAAGTACGTTTACAATCTGAAACTCTTTAATTTTTCCAGAAAAGTTTTAATAGTTTTTAACAAAAGTCACCTATTTTTGTTCAAACATATCTGAAAAAAATAGTATTTTTGTTTCGTGCTGATATGAAGAAAACTGCTACTATGTTGAGATATGAACAAATTGTTCTCTTAGGAAAACAAACATGGGACGTGGAAAAAAAAATGTGCTTCAGAGGGATTCTATTACAACACGTAGTTGTTCACGAGGGAATTTAATGTGCTTCATGACTACTATTAAGCTCGACAAAAGAAAAAAAAATGCAGAAAATTGGGATTTCTTAGAAAATTTCTTTTCTTATAAATTTTTTATGGACACATTGAAGTTATCAAATTTTGATTGAGAAATCATAGATACCTTATGTATAGCGTGGCCATTTAATTCATTATCGAAACTGGAATATATACAAAAGTGTTGATACCTTTAATCAACCTTGCATGCCATATGCTAACGGAGTGTCTTTTTTGGTAAACAACATAGTGATAATAAAAATATAACAAACGAGTCCCTCATTCGGCAGTGCATTTCATTTTCAAGTTTAGGTATTGTTTGTGTTCAGCATACCTAATGACATTTTAGTTGCTTCTGATATAACAAACGCACTGGGACATATTCGAAAGTGTTGATATTTTTAATCAACATTCTATGCTGTATGCTAACGGAGAATTTATTTTGACAAGCAACATAATAATGTGTAAAGAACCTTGCGGTTTTAGCCGGGAATCGAACATTTGATCTCCGAACTGGCCAGCCGAAGCTCTATTGTTGAGCTACTGGAACGAAATTGTAAGTCCTTGTAGTCGAAGTGGACTCTGTATTTCCCCCTTCTAATATCAGATTGGCAGGCAACAGACAATCTGACTGATTACCTTTTGCTACTGTTACCTGAGGTTAGCCTCCTGCTACTACTATTTTTACCCAGGTTAGTATCCTGCATGGTCGTTGATTTGAAATCGGCGTTCCATTTCCCAGAGTCCACTGAATCCGTGCTAGTCACACTAGGGTCACTTTCAGACCTCCGACATCTTTGCACTAACCTACAGGGTTAAATTGTTCTGGCGCCATTGTAAAGAACCTTACTGCCACAACCGGGAATCGAACCCTGGATCTCCGAACTGGTCAGCCAACTCTTTCTACCGTTGAACTACTGAGACGAAATTGCAAGCTTATAGTCGAAGTGGACTTTGCAAATGCTATATGAGAAATAAACGAGTTCTTCATACGACAATGCATTCCATTTTAAAGTGTAGGTGTAGCCTGTGTACAACATACCTAATAATATTTTCATTGCTTCTGATATAACAATATATTGGAAACTGGATCAAATGTATTCAAAACGATCTGGGATATATTCGAAACTGGAATATATTCGAAAGCGCTGACACTTTTAATTAACATTGTATATTGTATGCTTATGGAACATTTATACTAACAAGCAGCATAGTGATATTATATATGAAACAAATCAGTTCCTCATACGACAGAACATTCCCTTTTAAAGTTTAGGTATAGTATGTGCCCGCCATACCTAATAATATTTTCATTGCTTCTGATATAACAACGAGCTTTTATAATAATGAGCATATTTATATTTCAAATTATTTTTTCCTTCTTTTAATAAAACTTCCTAATTTCTTAACTAAGCCATGTGAAAAAGCAAATATAAAAAATATACATTATCCTTATGAGATAAAGCATCCTTAGAAAAGCATTGGACTATACAGGAAAAAAACACTGGTTTGAAGAATAACGAAATGCAATGTGACGAAAACATAATGTTTTGTTAATTTTTTGCACTTAATTTTCTTCATTTTATGCATAATCGTCTTATAAAAATATGTTTTTATTATTTTATTTAATATACATTCTTAGTTCTAAAGTTATTACATTGATTTTTAGAAACCTGTTATTAAACAATTGTTATATTACTAGATTATATGTCTTCCGGTAAATCACCTAATCATATAACATGAAAGATCAATCATGCATAATGTATTGGTTATGAAACACTTTCCAACTGAAATGCAATTTTATTTAAACATCTCAAAAATGCGATAAATTCAGCTCTGATATATTTTAAATTATCACAGTACAACAATAATTTATTATATTTGAAGACTGAAAACTTCATAAAAGAAAAACGTTATTCAAATGACGTCATTGACATATAAATCATCTGATTCTCTATGTAAAAGCAATGAACCTTTCATTTACATCTGTTTTATTTCAGACCCTAGAGCAAAATAATTTTGCGTTGAAAAAATTCCGCAATTGCTATACAACTCATCTTACAATCACTTGTTTACATTTTACATCCATTAAAATTAGGCTTCGTTGTAGAAATAATCAAAGTTTGCTGATCATTTAAACTGAAAGATATTGTAATTGCGTTGGCTCAGAATATAGATGTGCAGAAAATACGCAAAAATAAAGCGGGAAATTTAAAAGTCATGATTTTTACTCTGGAAAAAAAAGATAGCTGTCGCATTTTATTTTGAGGTAGGTCACGTAATCTCTTCATATAATATGGGTGTAATTAATACTTTAATTTTTATTTTAAAAACTACCAAACATATTTTCTGAAACTTTTTTTTATACATTTTATGGGATAATTTGAATATTTCCTAAGAATTTCGACACAATTTGTGAAGTTTAACTTTGCTTAATCTTTGAAAAATTAAGTCCCATACAGTTCAATGTATTTCACTTTTTCAAACCGGGTTCAATCCAAAACTAATTGGGTGATATCATTCATTTTCATTCCCATATGTCCCACTGACCGTCTCAACAACATACTAAAATTTCATTTTTATAAAGTCATTTTAAAGGCAGTTATTGTGCGAAATTGACAGACGGAGAGACAGACAGATAGAATGAACAAAGTTATAAACACTTTTCAACTATGTTGGAAAGTGTTGAAAAATGTATATACATTTAAACTTATTATTCAACTATCAATGATGCAAATAAAGGAATTTAATCTTTCTACATGCTTTTCACATGTATTTGAACATGCTTTTCAAATCTATTTAAACATGTTTTTTCCAATTATTTATAAAAAAAATTACATCAATTGGACATGTTTTGATATTCATTTAAACCAGAAAATTGATATTTGTACATTTGGTGACACTCCGTTATACACTAATCCTAGGTTTGGAAAGTACAGCGCTTTGTTTGTCTCTAATTTGTATGCTAAAGACTTTTTACTGATAAAAATAGAAAAATGCAGATATAGGCAGCAAAAATACAGCGTTTCTTATATAATGCAATTCATTTACTTCTTTCACAGTCAATAAATGAGTTATAATACCCATGTTACAATATTTTTAACGTTGAATTGTACATTTGACGCTTTTCCGAATAATATGTAAAACTATTTCGAAATATTCAATTAACTTATATTTCAAGCAACTCTAAATTGACAATTATCAATATTGATAGTATCCGGAATAAGGAATAGTATCCATATACTAAAAATAATAACAATTAATTTATTTATGTGGCGTCTTTCCGTAAATATAGCACCATTGTTGCACTTTTAATGATAATTTCGTCAATCTGGGGCAACATATTGCCAATTTGACGACATTTCGATAAACGAGTCATAAAGTTGCCTAAATTGATCACAAGCGTTACACACAAATAAAGAGAAACGCTTTTCTTATATATATAAATGAGCACTGGCGAAGAATATACCTGTTGCTGGTAAAAAATATGAAACTATTACAAAAGTGTCTTTCTTCTCTTGCGACCGAATCAAACTAGATCCACAAAAATGATGTTAAACTTATAGCATATTATTACATATGAAAAATGATCATATTTAACGATAGTTAATACTTTTATATTCGCGATTTTTTTAAACATTTATTTGAAGAATGTACAATATCTCGAGAACGGTTTATGCTAGCGTTCTACAATTTGAATAATTTGTTTTCTACTAAAAATTACACAGGATATAATTATTTACATAACATTATTAAATGTTTGATTTTAATTAACATTATTAAAGGTTTGATTTTAATTAACATTAATAAAAGTTTGATTTTAATTATTAAATGTTTGGTTTTATATGTTCTTTTAAATTTTCATTCGAAAATTTTTGTGGATTATACGAACATTCGATAGTGCTTGTAATCCATAGGCTTCCAGTATTCAAGAATTGTAATGTTTAAGCAAAATTTCGTTCAATGCGCTCTATTCGTTCTCGAGATATCGTTTTCAAAGTCTCACGGACACACACACACAATAATCTTAACCAGACAAATTATTAAATATATTTTTAAATCAAACTAGCTCATACCTGTTTTGTGTTTTAAAATGCACACAATAGTCAAAAATGCATATGTGCTATTTTCTAGTGTGATGTTTAAATAAAATTATCTTTACACAATGACTATTTTGACGTTTTTCAAAAGATCCAAGGTATTTCATTAAAATATGGTAGATTTAATGTTGTTTAAAACAGTCACAATTTTGGGAATTTTCAGCGGGATGCAGTCTATGGTAAAGCTTTCATTTATGTTATCTCTAAATATTGAATTTTATTCATTTCAGGAATAAGTCATTACGCATCAGATTGTTTTGTCTAAGAATATAAACGAAACATTGTAAAAATAATTTTCCATTGAAAGCT
Source organism: Amaurobius ferox (assembly GCA_951213105.1). Lineage (NCBI taxonomy): Eukaryota > Metazoa > Arthropoda > Arachnida > Araneae > Amaurobiidae > Amaurobius > Amaurobius ferox. The sequence goes on from OX578137.1 coordinate 23,166,078, forward strand.
GAAGTATCCGTAAAGCGCTTAGTTGGAGAAAAAATAAAATCCAGTGGCTTAAAGAATTACGAAATGGTGACGAAAAAATTTTATTTTTCACATTAACTTTTTGCGATCATCATTTTTGTTTTTTAGATACAGTCATCTTCATAAGTAATCAACTGCGTTATTTCATTTTTTTCCCTTTACTTATGAAAAACTGAAAACCATTTGATAAAAATTGCTTTTATTTATTTAATTTTTCTTTCCTTTCAATTAATATTTTTCATAATGAGTAAAAACACAACAAACTGATACGTCTTTTGTATGGCAACGATAATAAGTTACATAGATGTGGTAATAAAAATTTATAAATTTAATTTAATTTAATTATTAGTACTCCCATGTATATTACCAAGTTTTAGAGGCACTATGTAAATAACAAACACATAAAAAAATACTTTTAAAATTCTGGATGTTTATAGCTGCCTCGCTTAAAAAAATTGTTGGTATTATTTTGAGTCTAAATGAAGGGAATTACTGTTCATAAAAAATATTTCTTTTTAAAAACACCTGCAAAATTACTATTCATTAATAAAATTTAAAAAATACCAATTGCAGCATCTATTATATTATTGAGATTTGGAAGCGAACAATAGGATTACGCTAACATAATTCATTATCGCCTTGTTGCAGATCTCACTCAAATCTTTCTTCATCGTAATCTTAAAATGTTAGTCACTTCACTATATCTTTTATTTGACGTAGACACTGTAAGTGGGTCTGCAGGTTCGACTTCAACATTTTGCTTGCTTGAAACAACTCGGTATGGTGTCCTTTGGATATAACACACTTAAAATCCTAAATTTATGTATTGTAATTTTCACTCCACATTCAATCAAAGATGATTTAAATATTTAAAAAAATAGTATTATTAGGAAATTAAAATCATTTGGACGGATTCATGAAACAATTCTATCTCCTTCGTATTATTCTGAAAGCTAATGTTTTATCCGAATAGAGCAATCAATCACCACGGGCTGCACCACTTTCTTGCCTAAAGGTATTTTTTCAGTATTACTACTTATCACACAATTGGTTGCTTAGGATGAGCCACCCTTGCCTGTCCTCTTGCACACACTTTCGTTCGCAGCGACATTTGAGTAGCATCACATTTTGTGGTACCTGGACGTACTCTACAACATGGGTCATGAATTTTTTTATTACTTCCCTGCAATACATGGCAATGTATAGGGAAAGTATTGGAATCATACCAAAAATCACAACTCGAGCTTTCGACGGATCTACACGTTTCGAGACCTCTAGAATACGAAAAAACCATTTTTAGCGTGACGTCTGTGTGTGTGTCTGTGTGTCTGTCTGTGCAGATTTTGTATCCACTCTAACTAAAAAACTAATAGACCGAATTTCACAAAATTTTGTAGGTAAGTTACTTGTGGGCGAGTCTGGTGCTGATTAGTTTTGGGTACGATTCGAGATGAAAGAACCCGCCTTTTTCTGCGAAATGGCCCGCAAAAGTTTGTATCAACTCTAGCTGAAAAACTCATGTACCGAAATTCACAAAATTCAGTAGATGAGTCACTTATAGGTCACCCTAGTGCCGATTAGATTTCGGTACGATTCAGAAAAAAATAACCTGCCTTTTTTTGCAAAATGGCCTGCAAAAATAGTCAAAATCTAAACTAAAGAAATAGGTATACTCAAATATATCCATTAAATGCTCGTTTAATACGTAATTTTTAACGAAGAAAAGAATAAGACCAAGCCCATTACACTAGGACTAACCGTTCTCGAGATATATTAGTTTTTTTCGTATTTTCTTCACGCCACCTTTGAAAATAAGTCCAGTTATCGAATGACAACGAAAATTGAATTAAAAATGAATTAAATTTAATTGAAATAAAGAAAACGCGGATATAAATCTGCAGGGAAAGTCATGTGCTGTCCACATCAGATTTTTTTAAGGTCTATCTTGGCGCTCAGAAGCATGGTTCTTTATTCCAGCCATTCTTGTTTTATGATTTAACCCCTCCCCCCTTTAACTTAAATGTGTCATATAAAGGAACTGACGAATTGAACATTTTGCAGACTTAATGTTTGCAGTATTATTTGTTTATGAAATGATTTCAAACAGTATGAAATATAAGTTTCGCTTCATTGCATTCTGTATAATTGCGATAGAGCAATCCCAACGCAATAGATAGAGATATCGATAGAGTATTATAAGAGATATTTAGTTCCGAAGTGCATTTATATATATATATATATATATATATATATATATATATATATATATATATATATATATATATATATATATATATATTGTAAATAACAAAGTACGAAACGTACCCGATTGTAAACCAATATAAATTGCCAAGTCATATATGCGCAATGCAGCTCTATTAATGTCTTGTATATAAGAAGATCATAAAAGATCGAGATGTGAAATAAGTGCCAACAGGGAAATAACAAATGGCCAAGGGGGATTGTGACCCCTTGTTCCCGTTTATAGCCAGCTATTACTCCTGAGGAAACACTCACGGAACCGTTACGTGCCTGTGGCCATATTTCCCTGGAACGCCAAAGCAAAAGACGTATGCCAGAAGTGAATGCAAGGACTGAGTGGAGAAAAAATATTATGGATTGAGACAGGTTGAAATAAGTTAACCCGAATGACAGATCATTCTTCAATTCAAATATAAAGTGCCGAGCCATTCGAGCCATTTTAGCTTTGGCGTTCCAGGGAAATATGGCCACAGGCACGTAACGGTTCCGTGAGTGTTTCCTCAGGAGTAATAGCTGGCTATAAACGGGAACAAGGGGTCACAATCCCCCTTGGCCATTTGTTATTTCCCTGTTGGCACTTATTTCACATCTCGATCTTTTATGATCTTCTTATATATATATATATATATATATATATATATATATATATAGAGAGAGAGAGAGAGAGAGAGAGAGAGAGGGTGTTCACACATTTTTGTAACGATTTTGACTTTCTCCATAAATTAAATTTAAATAAAAATATAAAAACCTAACTGGCATCAAGTCGGAATAGGGTTTAATTATCGTCTGCTTCATTAAAATATTCTTTGCTTTAAAATGTCACTAGAAAATAAATAATGAATCGAAGGCTATATTTTTGCGCTTTCCGAAGAGAAATACTCAATAACTTATAATACTCTTATTCGATTATTAAAAAAATATGTAAAAAGCATGGTTTTAATATTTCTACACGTAAATTAAGTGACATAATTAATAAAAAAGGAAATAAACGTCAAAGTTTACAGTTGACTGGGAAAAAGGTAAAAAATTCATACCCAACAAAGGTCGGTTTAGAGAAAGCAAGGAAAGTTTTGCTTAAGGTTTTATGGTTATTGCTGGATATTCTTATAGCGGAAAACTTAAAATAAGGAAAGTAGAAAAAAATGTCAAAATTAACTCGGATCAGAAATATGTTTTAACATCTGTTTTCAAAAAAGACATTCCATCACTTCACCCAAACAGTCTTCACAGTGTTCCATCAGGACAAGGCTACCGGCCATACATCTTAATCTACTGCTATATTTTTAAAAAAAATGAGAAACTAATCCGAAATTGAAGCTACCAATTTAAATGCATCCCATCCAAGTCCTCCGACCTGTCTCCTATGGATTACTGTTGTTGTTGAGATCCAGACAGTCCGACCTACCAGAAAGGTGTAAGGTAACCCTGTGGATAACTGTGCATTTGGACTTTTAAAACAAGCTCTTTATAAGCGGCATTCCAAAGCATTGGATGGACTCTGTAAGATTGTGGTGGAGGAGTGGAACAAAATCAACCTTGATATTCTAAGAAAAGCTCTTTTATCTTGGGAATCATTATGTAATATTATAGTTCAACAACAGGACTATCAGACTAATCATATTAGAAAATAAAATTCTTATATTTGTTTATATATATATATATATTTTCAAAATCGTTACAAAAATGTGTGAACACCGTCTGTATATAAAAATTGCAAAACCTGCCAATCTGCTTCTAAAACTTAAATTACTAACCATGATAGCCATCTGCCTTTCTGTAAAATTTTTAATTGCATCTGGCGATTATCTTGTAACATTTGCAATCTATCATATATCGGATAAACTAGTAATCCCATTCATCTACGTATGAATGTTCATAGAGATCACGTCAAAAAATATATCCTCAATAATGAATTTCTTCCTACTTCCAATAAAATTGAATGTAAACACTTTGCTAAACACGGTTTTGAAAATATCACAATACACATTTTGGATATAAAAACAAATACAGCAGATAGGATTTATTTTGAAAACTACTATATTAAATCAAATTGTACTCCTTTTCCATATGGATTAAATCAAATTTTTCTAAATGGTAATATTGTAAAAAATAATTTTGTAGATAATAAATACTCTATTTTTAATCACCATTTTTTTTAACCCCATTTAAATAATTAGTCAAATTCGAAAGATTTAAACATGGCAAGGGAAAATCCTTACTATTAAATGATCATAAAGCTGAGAAAATTTGTTTACATAATAAATTTAATAGCACTTTTCAATGGAAATTAATAAAATACTGGGTTTTTGCGGTAAAGAAAAAACATTTAAATAAAGTTTATGCAATTTTCTTAAAATTAAATCTTAGTAATAAACATTTTAATCATATTTTCCATGATTTGCTTATTATAAGATCAAAGTATTTAAATGTAAAACTTAATCAATATCATCTTAATAATACAGTATTGTGGCAATTAATTGAGAAATGCAGTTTTTTTTATAAAATTCAGTTTTATTCAAGTTTTCTATGGATACATTTAAAACTAATAAGTGATATGACCTCCCCGAGACTTTATAACATCACAGACACGTTTCGGCATGGAATGTACTAGACTAGCACATGTAGTTTTAATTTCAACGTCTCTGAACCATATGTCAATAACGGCCGAAATTTGCTTGTCCATCGTCGTACAGTCAAATTTGTGAAGCCGTTTTTTGACAATAGCCCACAAATTTTCTATGGGATTCAAGTCTGGTGAATTCCCGGGCCAATCCAGTACGGTAATATTTTTTGAGCAGAAATTTTTGATTCGCTTCGAAGTGTGACATGGCGCGCTGTCTTGTTGGAAAATGCAATCTCCGTTCGGCCACAGTTTAGCCATGGTTGGAAGCACTTTTCGGGTCAATATGACTTCGTAACTGGCACTGTTCATCATTCCCTCTACGGGAACAAGAGATTCTGTCCCCAAAACGCTGAAACAACCCCAAAACATCTTTTTGGGCGGATGCTTGATTGATGTGGTGCTGATTGAGAGGTTCTCCTTGGCTCCTTCCCACGAACATAGATCTGAATCCCTGAACCACAAAATGTGTTTCGTCAGAAAAGATAACTTTCTCCCAGTCCTTCTCAGTCCATGTTTTGTATTTCCGTGCCCATTCCAACATTTTTTTCTTCATGCGAAGCGTCAGAAGCTGCTTCTTGTACGGTCGACCTGCTCTCCGTCCGCGTTCTAACAGCCTGTATCGCACTGTTGAAGGTGCAATATCAACACCAGCTGCCACCATGGACTTAGACAGGTTAAAACTGGTTAATCGTGGATTTTTAGCACTCATTCGATGTAAAGTTTTGTCGTCACGAGTCGAAGTTGATCTTTTTCGGCCGCATCTTCCAGAGCGGTTGGTTCCAGCATTTCCTGTTATCTGAAACCGCTTCCAGATTCTCCCGACACTTGCTGTACTCACTCCACATATTTTACCTATTTCCTCGAACGTCTTAGAAGTGTGTTCTCTAAGCGCAATCACTTTAGCACGTGTTTCCGCGCTGATATCCATAACGCTAATGAGCCCCGCAACAACTGAGAAACTACCACTGCGGAACACCTGCCACCTGGAGGAGGAATTTAAACACCTGCCACTTACCAGGTGCATACGAACACCTGCTACTTTGATAATAACTGCAATTTGAACTCTGAGCTAATTTGGAGTGCTTCTTCCTAAGCTTACGTGTGATAAAACGAAAAAAATGACATTTCTCAATTAATTGCCACAATACTGTATGTCTACTAATTCATATTGCGTAATCTCTTTCATGCATCCCATTTATAATTCTATAAATTTTGGTCATCTATTTAACAAGTTCAAGCTTTTAATGCTTATTGGAGATTTGAATGTATCAAAGACTTTTACATATAACAAGCTTATTGGTAGATCAATGTTTAATTATAATGAAATTTCACAATCTCTGTCTATAGATCATAATTCTAAGTCAATTGTTGATAATGAATGTATTTGTAACGTAAACGATTATGCTAAATTTCTAAATTCAGACTTGGGGCATATAGTTACAGGAGACTTAAGTATAGTTAAAGACAATTCGTGAAGAATCATTATGTCTTTTGGCACTAAATTCAGGTTACCTTCTTGTAATAATTCTTTTAAAGTTTTAAAATCAATAAATCTTGATTAATATATATATAAATTAGCTTCTAAATATGCTATGTCTTTAGAAGCATTTAATATGTGGAAATTTCCTTTATTAGAATCTATTAAAAATGTTATTAGTAGTATTAGTTATAGTTGTCTAGATCTATATATAATATTAAACACTCCATTAATGATTTAGAAAGAACTTTTGTTATCATCTATGTTGATAAAGCCTCTAATAATTATGCTATTATCTGTAACAAAAATATATACCATTTCTGTTAGATTATTTAAAAAATACTGGTCTTTTTGAACTTCATTTACATTCCATTAATAGTATTAAATTGAAAATTATCAATATGTATAGTTATTTAAATATAAAATATAAATTTCTTAAATTTCCATATATAGTGCTTATTCCAAAATTTCATAAATATCCTTTTAAATTTAGAACAGTAACTGGTGGACATGATACTTACTCTACTACTGCGAGTAAATTACTACTAAATTCCTTAAATCAAATAAATGATAGTTTAAGTCAGTCTATCAATAATTACCTTATTCTAAATAATAGTAAAGAATTAAAGAATAAATTAACATCACTTAGAAAACTAATAGGATTTCAAACTATCGATTTTAAAGATCTTTTTAATAATATCAAGATCTCAGACCTGTATGATATAATTTTAGCTTTATACAATGCTTATATTACTAATCTTTCAACTCAAAACAGTTTTATAAATTTTTCTAAACTTCTTCACTTTGTTATTTCAATAATTATATTTTTCAAGGAAATAAATTATACTTACAAGTCTCAGGAGTTCCACAGGGTAGCTGCAGACTTCCCGGCCGTCCAAACAGTTACACCTTTCTGGTAGGTCGGACAGTCTGGGTCACAACAACAACAGGGTAGCTGCGGTAGCAGTATGTTAGCTAATTTGTACCTTTATCATTGTGAACAGTCTTTTACGTCAATAGATTATACATTATACAGATACGTTGATTATCTGATTTGCTTAGTATATTCTGAAATTTGTGTCATAGATATAGATTTCTATCTAGACAATTTGGAATTAATTCCTAATGAAGCTACTATTAGTAAAAATATTAATTTTTTGGATTTAAATCTTATTATTGAGCCTTCTAATAGAATTGTTACCAATTTATATGATAAAAAAGACTTTTTTAATTTTAACATTAATAAAAATCTTGCCATTTAATTCCTGCTAATCCATTCTATTGTTTAGAAATATTATACTTAATCAGCTTTTTAGAATTTATAGATTATCTGATAAAAAATTTCATGCTATACATATTGATAATCTAAAAATTACCAGCAATTTATATAAATATCCTTCTTATTTCGAAAATGGTATAGTTAAAAAATTTAGATTAGCTGGATTTTCATGAATTCTATTCAAAGTTTTTTTATATTAGCCTGACATCTCCATACTCTTCTTTTAATAATATTTTATTTTTACATCCACTTAACCAGTAGCCTTCCTATTATTAGCTCCTCCTTATTGTTGCTCTGATTGTATGTTATCACTTATTCTTGCCTTTTTTGCATTACAGTTATTTATTTCTTACGAATGGCAACAGCAGATGATACCTTTTTCCTTTGAGAATGGCAACACTGACCTCTTCATTCTAGGTTCCCGGGTTCGACAGGTTCGTGCATTTGTTGTGTTGTATTCCAGGTATTCTTGTTTCCTTTTATTTTTTTTTCTTTATGTATGTTGTCCAAGTAGAAATAGTTTATAGATATAATCTATCTATTTATTCAGAAACATACATTTTTTGTGTTTGCTTCGACAAAACACTTGGACCTGAGGAAGAGTTTTGAAGAAGTGAACAAATTCATGATTTAGGCCTAGACCTTGTCCTCCACGTGTATAGCATTAATGCTTGGATTTCATCTGTTTATCTTTTATCGATTCCATATCATTGATTTTTGATAATTTTCTTTAACTTGATGATTCGAAATTTGTATTTTTTCCCAATTGCTTGATGATTTGCTGATTAATACATTTATTTTGTAAGCGTGTTAGAAAGTTAGGTTTTTCGAGTTACAGCTTCTCACTTTTCTTTCATTGGACATTCAAACTTTTATTATATATATATATATATATATATATATATATATATATGAATGAATGTAAGCAGATAAGGACGGGAATGACTATATGAATTACAGAAAAATGGCAGGGGTGGATTGCGACACCCCTTTCCCGCTTCAAGCAGCTTTTATAACCCGGGTAACGCTCTCGGCACCAACATAATTCCATGGTCAGTCTCCCAAATGTGCGAAAACAAAAACACCAGAACGGACCCAGAACCAAAGACGTAAACGAATTTTGAAAAAGATACATCCGTCTAACCCAATGGAACATCTCCTTATGAGAGTAAAGTTGCTCATGCGCAGCGATAAATCAGGATAATAGTTTTGCAGTTATGAATATTATACCTCACTTATCATTATTTAGATTACAACTTTTCTTTAAAAAATAAATTGTAATAATGCTGTATAAAATTGATTGGATAATTTCTTTTTATAGCTTCCTCTGCAAACTTTTTACATTTGTAAATGCAGTCTTTCCTAAACGTATTGTAATTTTGGTTTCTTCTAAAGTGACCAATTATTATATTTCTCAAGACATAATTTGTAAGGTTTGAATTCCAGTCGATTATATGATTTATCTTGATCCTGTATGATTCTCTTTTGTCGTGTAACTCTGTATATATTCCATATTTGTGGTGTTTGTTGATTGATAAATCCAAGAATTTCACCGATCCGTCTTCACACTCTGGATTTTCAATAAGGTCCAATTCGCTTGGGTAGAATGTAAAGTCAAAGCAAGGGGTGCTTTCATAGCCCCCAATTAACACATCATCGACGTAATGGTTACTCATGTTACGTCGATGATGTGTAATTCATATGGTCACTCCTGTCCTTATCTGCTTACATTCATGTATTCTATTAGGAAACTTGAGCAGCATTTGCGCCTCCTCCTTTGTAGTGAATAGTCTTTTTAAATTTCAGGCTTCTATAGGAAATATCCTATCTTTGTTATATATATATATATATATATATATATATATATATATATATATATATATATATATATATATATATATATATATATATATATATATATATATATGTGAGGCCAGAATATGTCCTCACATGAGGCATTTTTATTGCAGTATTTATGGTTCATAGAACGCCTAACAAAGATCGAGTCTGGCTGGCGCCGGTGTTTGCAACAACTTGAACTTTTAGGTCAAATACAATAAATTTGAGTGTCCCAGGCCAAAGGGGGCTGAAAGGGGGCTTGATAAATGTCAAGTGATGCCATTGGGTTCAGCTACCCCCCCCCCCCCCGCCGAAGGAACCAAGAACTTCGATAAAAAAATGTTGTAGAAGTAACTTCGATACGAAATGTGGTAGAACGAACTTGGATACGAGATGTTGCAGAAGGAAGTCTGACAAGAAATGTGTTGTTGAAAGAAGTTTCATTCGAGGTGTTGTTGCAGCAGGTTTTGGCAGTTGACTATAAGTACGAGATGCAAGCCACACACGAAAGAGTTGTGGTCGTACAGTCAGCGATAAGACGGATGCAAGCCTCAGCGTGATGAGCCAAAGATTAAACTGTAAGGTATGTGCTCATTTCCCCGGTCCTAGACACTTTAGAAATCTAACTAACTGGTCACATATCCCCCATAACTAGAGTAATTAAATGATAGTTGATAATTATGATAAAATGTTGTAGTGATAAATTGATGTTGTTAATAAATGATATTGTTCAAGTTTTAAATAGTCTAATCTTTTTAATACTAATTAATAGTTCTTTTCAGGACTTACACAAAAGGTAAAAATAATTGGAGGGTTATTGCGGCACAACAACGAGCGATGCACGTTTAAATGTCAATTCCACTAATGTGTTTTAACGGCCATATAATTAATGTTAATTATAATGTTTAATTGTAATTAAAGATCATCTTTTCTTTTCCACGTCCCACAATATATATATATATATATATATATATATATATATATATATATATATATATATATTGCGAAGTTTGAAATAATTTTAGCCAAGACCTAGTAAACGGTTATTACAGACATATAGAAATGGGTATTTTGTTACTCGTTGTACTGCTGGTAGATATCAGAGGATAAAATTTATATGATATCAGTACTAGTATATGTCATTACCACATGAATCAAAGTCGTATCAAAAATCTGACACGTTTTAGGAGATAATTATCATGGAAACGTATTTCGGAATTTTTAATTTTATAAATTAGCGTAGTATAAACTCTGATATATTTCATCCACAAACTATATCCATATAAGCTTAACCGAACAGTGAAAACTGCATGTTGATCGGTTGGAAACTTTTCTAGACATAAGTTATCATTTTCAGAAAAAAACAGGTCTTTCAATCCCTGTTGTTCTGTAGATAGATGTAAGAAAATAAAACTTATATAATATACTCTCTAGGCTGAGTTTTATTGCCTGCAAAAGTTTCATTGAAATGGATTTCATATTTTAAAGACCTATCTTGTTAGAAAGCGAAATGTGAATATCCACATTTATATATTAAAGTAGTACACATTCGGATACACTTTTAGTCACACACCTGCTCTTAATTATGATGGCGAAATCAGTACAAAATCTATGTAAATCTGATGAGCTATGAGTTTACATATAAGCGGATATATGAGACAGAATGACAGAAACAGTTTTTTATTTTCTGTTATTCCGAACTACACTTTAGGGAACTAAAACTTAATCAGACTATTCATTCCATGGACTTGTTGCCTGAAAAAAAATTATCGAAATCCATCAAGAGATATTTCATGAAAAGGATTTATTTGAATTTCGATTTTTATTAGATTTATATTAAATCATATTCGAATTCGTAGCACACATTCCAAATTCCATGGCTATACAAGGCAAAATGCAAGGCAAATAATCAAATTGCAAATAACCTTTTGTGGCCATTACTTTGACGGCGATGTGTGTGTGGGGAGGGGTCTAATTTATAGTATTGTTCAGGGTTTCTGCGACTGTGAATCCGACCATGTGTTTTGCGCATATGAGCGCCAGCACGGAATAGCTTTTACTTGCAATGGCAGTAAGAAACTGGTTATTTACCTTAACGTTTGCTAATCTTTGTAGAATTAAACAAATCCAGATCTAAAATATAGCCAAAATTTAATTTCGGAAATCCATAAGCTCAGACTGCACAAACTTGCAATGACCAAGTTCGTGCTCGCAGAACCCGTCAAAGGAATGAACATTTTCAAGGCACTTGCAGACAGAAGCAGCCATTAAACAGCTTCGTGATTATTATACGCTCGTCAGCATGGAATAGACACGGATATTTAAACCTTAATTTTAATAAATGTGAAAAAACTATGTATAATCTTGATATTAGAAATAATTTAACACAGTGGTGGTTCTAGAAAAATTTACCAATAGTATTGGTCCTCCTAGAAAAAATTACCAGTAGTATTGGTCCTCCTTAAAAAATGTCTGCGGATTCCTTTGTCAAAGAAACCTTTTCAACTTATTTGCTATGAAGAAATAATATTAGATTTTTAAATCATTCTTATTATTATATATATGTATATATATGTATATATATATATATATATATATATATATATATATATATATATATATATATATATATTAAAATAACAAATACAAAAGTGCAGGAGTGTGAATCAGTAATCACAGTATCAAACCGCAGGCAATATAAAAGCGTGTAGTGAATAGCAAAAAGCAACGAGGAAGGGCAGGAAAAGCAGAGCACGGAGAGGCCAGGACTAGGAAAATATATTAAAGAATAGTATATCTGCCAGAAACGTCTTCAGGGGCACATTCTAGACAGATATACTAAAAGCCGTTGTTTCTATGATTGCATAAAAACACGTGGTTAAAATATTATCCAATCTGTGCCCAACAACGGAATAACGAGAATAACAGAAAAAACCCAATAGGATAAAATTCAACTAGAAAACATATAATACCACATAAACATGAAATATAAAATATACCACATAAACATGAACATGAAAAATATAGCGCACAAATATACAAACTTGCAAAAAGCGGTGTTTCTAAAAAAAAATTTCACGTTTTTAGTGTAATCGAAATTACTGTTTTTAATATTTTTACATTTTTATTTTTGCCCGCCGGGGCGGTGTTTATTTTATGGTGTTTCCACTACTATATAATACCGTACTTATACTGCGATCTACAAATAAGGTGGGAAAATTGTACATATAGCAAAGATTTTTTAGACGATTAATGTGTGATAGTGTACACTTATTACTATCCAGACGTTTAATGCGGAGCAAATAGCTAGTGATTAGATTTCTAAAAACTTGGTTACTAAGACAAGAAAAACAAGAAAGATCAATCATGCTTAAAGCATTGATTATGAAACACTTTCCAACTTCAATGCAATTTTATTTAAACATGTCTAAAATGCAATACATTCCTCGGTAATATTTTAAAACTTCTCACAATACTACATTGATTTATTATATTTGAAAACTCAAACATTCATCGAAAAAAATGAACTTCATTCAAATGACGGCATTGAAATATAAATGCCTGGTTTAAACATCTCTAAAATGTGATATAGTACTCGGTAACAATTTTAGAATTATCATAATACCACGATAATTTATTATATTTAAAAACTTCATCGTAAACAACTGAAATTCATTCAAATGACGTCATAGAAAAAATAACACGCCTGGCTCTCTTTGAAAAAGCAGCATTTCATTCATAAATAATTTCCCATTCAAGTTATTCATCACAATACTGTAATAATTTATTTTATTTAAAAATTAAGACCATGGAGCTATAAGTAATTTAACTCTATGCTTAAAACTTCATCGCAAAAAATCGTCCTTCTCTCGGTAAAGTCAATGAATATTTCTTTCATATCAGCTATGCAGACTCCATGAGCTAAATTCTTTTGCATTAAAAAAATACAGCAATTCCTATACAACTCATCCTACATATTTTGCTGTTTGCATTTCACATAGGTGAAAAATAGGCTTCGTTAGAGAAATAATCAAAGTTGAATGCTCATTTAAACTCAAATATATTGTCATTGCGTTGTTTCAGTATGTAGATGCACAGAATTTAAGCGAAAATAAAGAGGTTTTACGACGAATGCAACACTCAATATGAATTAAAAAGAACTTTAAAAATGACGATTTTGAGACAAGATGGATACCGTATTATATTTTGAAGTTGGTCACGTGACCGTTTCATATCATGGTCACGTGATCGCTTCATATAAGAGGTGTAATTATTATTTTAATTTTTATTTAAAAAGCTACTGAATATATTTCGCTGAATTTTTTGTCATATATTTTATGGAATAATTTGAATATTACCTAAAATTTTCGAAGCAATTTGTGAATTTTAAATCCGCTTAAAAATGTTTGAAAAATTAGGTCCCATAGGGTTCAATGTATTTCATTTTTTCAACCCGGGTTCAATCCAAAACAAATTGGATGATATTATTTAGTTATATTCCCATAGGTCCTACAAACCGTCTGAACAATATACTAAAATTTCATTTTGATTAAGTCATTTTTACAGCAGTTATCGTGCTAACGGACAGACAGACAGACAGACAGAATGAACAAAGTCATAAACACTTTTCAACTTTGTTGTAAAGTGTTAAAAAAATGAGGGAAGAATTTTACATTAAATTTAAATTGATGTCTCTTATCATAAATAGTAGTATTGAAAGAGTTATGATGTATATCAATGGTGATGTCAAGATAATTTACAGATATGGATGGTGATGTCAAGATATTTTACAGATGGAAGACTGGGATTCATTCGGTATTAATTCAAGATTGGATGGATATATATTAAGTGTAGGTAAAGAATCATGTGCAGTATGAAAACAAAGAAAAACATCATCAATGTATCGAAAATTAGAACATATATATATATATATATATATATATATATATATATATATATATATATATATATCCAATAATTAGGATGATTATACATTATACAATAGTTATGGAATGGATTTCGTACTGCATTGGCGAAACATTTTTAAATGTAAATATTTCTTTTCCACACAAATAAAAGTGCAGATTTACGAAGAAAGAAAAGCCCAGGCTATTAGAATTCCGAAATGGAACGGGACTAGAAAATTATTTTCTCCTTATTGACATTTTCGGGATTGTCATTTTTTATTTGAAATGCAGCCAATCCAAAGAATGAATCATATTTCTATGATTTAATCTTTTTACCTTAGCACAGGTCGAAAAAGATTAGGATTCATGGATTCAAGGACAATCCAATTACGGAGTGCCCAGGCAGCCGAAGGCTGCCTTTAAACTCCAATCTAAGGGTCGACTGGGAAATAGTGATAAAAGATAAATTACAGAGGAGAAGTTTAAAAAAACGGGCGATGATCTTTAATCCCGATTGTGAGGAATCACAATCGAGATCAGTCGAGTAGCAGAATTTGGAAAAAGAAGAAAAATTTCCTCGAGAAAGAAAGGTGAGAGTGGGACGGGTCTAGCTGTGCTCCGTGGAACACTGGCCTTGAATCTTTGAAAACTGCGTTATAAAACGCGGAGATGAAGTTCAACGGGGCTGGCCTAAGTCAGGGATTCCGATCTATACGGAAAGTCCGTTAAGACTTTCATATAAAATCTGAATTTTATCTAAGTCATTATCAGCTACTTTCATTTGGGGGAGGGCATTAGAAAAGCATTCGAAGATACGTTGGGACTATAATGGCTTTCAAAGGAGAGTAATATTACAATAATGGATTGGTCAAGTTCATTAGTTTTATTAATTTCAGCCGATTTGGTGGGTTTGGGATTTTGAATTTTATTAGTGGGGGGACGAAAAAGGTTAAATTACTGTTGTAGAAATTATTTCCTCGAATTTGCATTCCCCTATTCTTCTAAAGCCTTCTAAAACCGTTCTAACAATTGTATATAAAATGAAGAATAAAATACATTTTTGTATTATTTCTAACCCATTTATATTATTCTTATTAAATTAAGAAGTTATGTGGAACAATAATTATATTGTATACATTATTTAACTTAGTCAATGAAATAGAAAATATAAAAAAATGCACAAACTACTGTCTAAATTAAGTTGCAATAAAAATATATTACAAGTATTAATATATAAAAGCTTTATTGTTACAATTAAAGATAGGTAAAATTGTAAAATAAAAATGCATTCCTTCTTTGGTCGTCAAACACCCTAAATCAAAGGCATCAGGAAGAGCACCAGTACGTTGGAAGTTTAATAAAACCAAATACGAACTATATTTTTATATAACAATTAGTCCAGAGACGCATAAAGATCCATTAACAATTGTATAAATACGTACATAAAAATATGGGGTACAGGGAAAAACAAAAAATAAATTATACAAAAGAAAATATATAGAAAAAGCGGAAAGATAATTTTTTAAATGGTCTCTTCACTTTTTCGGTATATTTTCGTAGTAGTGGATTTTACCTGTACGGAATCAAGTATTTGAAAACTTAGACATTGAACAGGGGCATAAATAAACATATATTCGAAGACAATAATTGTAAGAGTATTATTTTATATTCAAATTTAGTTTATATGTAGCTCAATTTAAATTTCCAATGTATTAGAGCCTATCTCTTCCCGATGTCTCTGAAGGAGGATGGTTAACTCCCGAAAATGCTAAGGATTCTTTTGTTTTATATCAAAATTATATTCTATTATATTTCAAAACTTAAAACAAGTATTATTAACAACTTAAAACACATATTTGTTTTCACTTTTACAAGTTAAAGAACAATTTTCCGTCCGAAAGTGTTCTATAATGTGGCTACGTATTCTTCTGCTAATGATATCACACTTTAGCTGTGATAAGCACCTTTTGATTGGATGCTGATCTGACGATGCAATTTTATAATAGTGAACCTTATGTTCTATTGCAAATCCTAATTAATTCTGTCTCTACAAGCAAATATAAAATATTCACAATATCCAAAATTCTAAATATCGTGTATAGATATTAAGTCGTCTTCTGAAGGCGCTCTTAACTGACAATAGCTCTAATATGTCTTCAGTGAGCTCACCTAAGTTTCTGTATTTTAATTAGAATGTTTGCATTTACATAAATTATTTTGAATAAATATTTTTTTTCCGCTAGACAAAGTCACTGCTGACGATTTACATCTCAATTACTTAAATGTATGTAACGTGGAATTTGTGTCAGTTACGCTCAGAATACTGCTATGTCTATAAAAAACCATATGATTAACAAAATAAACAAACTTCTCGATTAATATGTGACCTCCTAGCGTCACTTATGTAGCGACCTATCTAAGATTATTTGCGCGGGGTGAAGTTAAAATAAAAATACTTTTCTTTTTGTCCACGGTGTTCGAAATTTCAAATATACTTAAAAATAGCCATATAACGTATAATTAATATTTTTAATAGAGGAAAGAAGCTTACAGCTTCATACTCGTGAAATTTCACAATTGTACTCTAGGCGATGTAGGATTATAAAAATATTTTTTTAAATATTTTGATAAAAAAACATGTTTAAAAATCTTCTAAAATCGAAAAAATGCTTTACGAATCAAAGTTTATTAAAAGAGCCTTTAGCGTCTTTTAAGATGATATTAAAATAGGAACTCTGATATAATTGCTTTAAAAATACGGGCATAACTGTTTTGCTATCAGTACGAATGTGTACAATATCCTCACTGGAGTCTCTTTTGAAAACCAGACGGTGAAAATACCCAGATCCGGCAATCCTCTTTGAACTTCAGCATATGGCAACCCTAGATCCACATCATAGGAAAGGTTGCCAGTACTGCTTCTTTCGCAGTCTGGGTTTCATAAGAGACTCCGGTAAGGGTATTTTACGCGTTCGTAACACTGTGAAAAGATTAGTGTTAAAATAATGTAAAACTAATAAATGGCACAATAAGTTGAATAATAAATTGCCCCCAATGTACATTGTAGTCTATAAATGTTATTTTTTTACTGAGTTCAATAACTTTAGATTATGTTGCTTACATTTTTTGTTAGAGAACATTCACATACAGTAATACAGATGTAACGATATAGACAAAGAGGGATATACACAGTATTTTATTTATATTAGATTAGGAGTTTCACAGAAAATAATGTTAAATTCGAATCCTTCACAAATTTGTCTTAACCAAATTGATCCACATTTTACTGTCATATAAAATTTATCAGATAAATACTTTAAATAATTAATTCAAAATAAATTGATATACATAAATTATAAGACAAAAGTTCTGCAAATCCTTTAAATATCAGCCTAATTTAACATGATTCAACATCATTTCATTTTATTTTTCGAATAAACTGAAAACTCACGGTCTACGTAATGAAAGTATGTCCCACATATATCAACAGCTCACTTGAATATATGTAATGAATAATAAGCAAGCAGTTTACTTAATTCACGAAATTTAAATTTGATTCATTTTACATTACTTTAAGGATTGAGGGCACAGGGGAACATGGCATAGTTTGATAGTACTAAATATAGCGTGATTCCCTAGACATATCTCAGATAATGTATAAAACTCTTCCAAATTTGTTATCACGTTGATTTTAAATCCGAATAAACAGATATATTTTAGCCAACGATTTTGTGTAAAATAGCATGCTGTGATTGTTAAGAAATGTAAAATTTCTCGTATCAAGAAATTTAATATATCGCATCCGAATTAAATGATTCACTTCATTCATGTCATATTATTTAAGTCAAGAAACATCATTTGATAATTTGTAATGTGCTTTTGTATCTTTTTTTAAATCAAAGCTGTTTCTACAAACGTAGTTATTGCATAATAAAATGCGAATTGTACGAATAAAATGTACGTTAGTAGAAGAGAAAAGTGCGTTGAGCCTCCGCAGGCGCAGCGGCTGCGCCTGGAGGAGGGTCCCTCTTTTGGGAGGAGGAGGACCCTCTTTGGAGTGTCTTCCCTCTTTTGAGAGGAAGCTCCTCTCAGAGGGTCTTGAGACCCCCCAGGAGGATGCCTCTCTTTGGGAGGATACCTCTCACTGCCCCCTCCCCTCTTTTCGAAGTTTGGTGATGCCTCTTTCACAGAGGCATGATGACTCATACGGAGTGAGTTTCACTTCACTCTTGAGAGGGAATGTCACAATCGCTGACAGACCTTTGACCTGAGGAAGGGGTTTCAAGGGATGTCGCAATCGATGACTGACCCTTGACCTGAGGAAGAGGTTTCAAGGGATTTCGCAATCGCATAATCTGGAAATGACGTGTCGCGCCTTGGAGCTCCTTAGCACACGTCCTCCCTCTCTGCTGGTCAGCGACAGAGTGAAAGATCTTATCAGCGGGATGTAGTTAAAGCGCCCTCTGGCGAATTTTGATGAAGTGCTGCCATCTATCGGCATTTTTTTTCCCAAAAGAATTTAATGTTTCACTGGTCAGGAGCTGGATTCGATCTTGGGTCCAGCCGATTAGAAGCCGCGCGTCTTACCGCTGTGCCAAAGCACCCGTGCTTTATAGGCAGTTAACTTCGAAGTGTACCTTATCAGCAGAAGTTAGATTATTTTTCAAAGTTCATTCGAATCGCTCGGTGAATAGCGATGCACTTTATAAAGGGTGCGTTTTAAAACAGAATGCTACGGACTGAATATAAAATTGATGATTTTATATTGCGATTTTTAGCATGTGATTTTTTTAAAACAAATTGAATATGGATTTCCAGTGGACACACAAATTGCGTTCAGTGGACACAAAAATTGTATTCAGTGGATTCTACGATTTTTTTAAATGAATTGAATACACGCAAGTATAGTTACCCATTTACAATATGGTGTTAAGTGAATAGCATTCCACCCTTTTGACAGTTAAAAACATGAATGTAATACTTAGCTAAGTGATTTATAGCAATATGGATTTTTTTTTTCTTTTAAATAAATCTAACAGCATATAGCAATGTGATTTTTTTTTTTTTTTAAATAACGAAATGATTTCGAATGTTTAAAAACAAATTTATGCACAATATATTTACTAAGTTTTAAAATAGCGCATTATACTTAGCTAAAATTGTATTAAGTGATTTATAGCAATGGGATTTTTTAAAAATAAATCTAACAACGTATATGACTATTATAATAACGAAATGATTTCGAATGTTTAAAAACAAATTTAAACACACTATACTTAACTAAAATTGTGTTAAATGAACAAGATTCAACCCTCTTGTACACATAAAAACAAATTTATACACAATATATTTACTAAGTTTTAAAATAGCGCATTATACTCAATTAAAATTATGTGAACAGGATTCGACCCTCTTATGTGTTGCGTATCTAAAAACAAATGTATACACAAACTTTAAAATAGCGCATTTAGTTAAAATGAAGTGAACAAGATTTCACCATTCTAAGTGTGTATGTGTGTGTGTGATTTTTAAAAAATAAATCTAACAACGTATATGACTATTATAATAACGAAATTATTTCAAATGTTTAAAAACATAATAGATTATGGATGAACACACAAAAATTGTGTTCAGTGGACACACAAAAATTGTGTTCAGTGGACACATAAATTGTGTTAAGTGTTACCCTTTTGTGTGTTGTGTATCTAAAAATTAATGTATTACTACATTGTACTTAGGCATTTTCAAAAATGGTGCGACAAGCTACTCACAATCTGAAAAGAAAGTTTCCACTAGAAAATATATGTTATTAAGAACTGTTACATATATACTAATATTTAATCACTAATATTTAATTAACTGCATTAAATAATACACATAATTAGTTAAAATTGCAATGACGACCCAAAGATTGAGAATATATGTAAATAAAACACATCAGAGAAGTAGATATGAATTATGTTCGAAAATAAAACTATTCAAATTCTAGCCATTTCTAGAACGCCATCGAATGTTCCAGCTTATCGGAAATCATGTGCTTCTGACTTTTTCGGAGGACGCTGTTTGTTTAGCACAAAGCAAAGGTCCCCTCGGAAAAGGGTATAAAATGCGGTCCTTATCGAGCTATGGTCAACTGCTCTTTCTTTTAGATTACAGCAAGTAATTATCACCGAAACTATTTTGATAAGATGTCTTCATCCTTTGCTTTTAAAGTAAGTAAAATTTTGATTTTCATTATTTTATGATTTATTATATATGACATTTTATGATTTATTATATATGACGATTAGCACTTGAATTTTATATTAATTATTTTTTTATGGATTTACAGTTTGACTTTGGCATCCCAGCTGAGGAGATGAGTATTATATGTGCAAACAATCCCACGACCAGAGATGATATAAATCAGGTGAGTTATTTTAATAATTTTTTTAATTGAAAAATGTATTTGTTTTAATTTCACGCATTTGTTAAAATACTGCTCAATACAGTTTGAAGTTAAACACAACAATTGAATTAAACCTTGAAAAATATAAACATTCACGCTCCATCTGAGCGAAGCCACCGCTGACTTTATTAAAACATTTAATAGAACCCACACATATTTTTTTAATGTTTCACATATTGAACCATTCAGTTTAATTGTACTTTGAAAAATATGACGCTATTTCCAACGGAGTGGAATCATTTTTTTTTTTTTTTTTTTTAGTGATAGATTTGTGTGGGCTTCCAAAAATTATATCTTTCAACTATAATTTTTTTATATCAACATTTTAGTATATGGTTTTAATAACACTTTTAAATTTAAATAAATAATGAGTTTAACACATAACTTAAAATAAAACTAAGAATGAAGCAACCTTTAAAGAAAAAACATTTTTAATGAAAGCTAAATAGTACATAGATTTTTACAAAAGTAATATTCTACTAACTTGTATTTCACATATGGAACAACGCAATCATCGCTGTATAATAGTCCTTTGCGGTGAGACTTTTAAAAAATTCAGGTGAAACATTGTTTTCATTTGTTTCACAAAACTCTCGCGCAATTTCTTGAATGTTTATCATTAAAAGTTCGTGATCGACTAGTTCATAATCCACAAATTGCATATGAGTGGATAGCGTACAGCACTTGTGTTTCAAATCGGTACACCCGTGACTTTTGCATGTTTCGCGTTGATATAATTTATACAACGCTCCACATAAATTTTTATGTACACACTGCATTAAAGTGTGTTTTAATTCATAGGGTGGCAAAGTCGGTAGTGCTTCGACAGGTTTTTGATACTTCACAATACAATTGGGTAGGATATTTGTCAGTAACTGATCCAAAACACAATTAGTAACATCTTGACTAATGTACTGAAGAGTATGAAAATTATCCTGATTTAATAAGATTAATTTCTTTTTGAACTGTCCAGTGCAAGGTGGTAATTGTTGTAAATATAGATTGCTTTCACACACACAAACTAAGAGTTCGTTATTAATTGTGAAAGATGAATTTTCACTGTCCATATTTGAAATACGTTTTAAAAATACACTCCACGTATTAGGCGTGAGTGTTACTCCATGAGGGGTAGGCACGATAAGATCAGAAGTATTCATCTTGTAGACACGAAAGTGTACTTTCACATTTCCTCGAAAATGTTGCACGGTAATGTAAATGTTACAGCCCAAATGGTAACGGAACTTTTCAGATGAGGATAATTCTATCGAAACCAATCCACTTTGAGAAGTAGCGTAGTTCAGAGCCGACGATACCAAATCACTTTGCGAATCTGTAGTAGGTATAGATGGAGTATGCATATGGCTCCAATCGATTTCAGGTATAGGCGAAAGCGCTGCAGGCGGGACATACATTGGAAACTCGCCTTTCAAGAACCTTTCAAGATTCATGAATTTTCCATGATTCAAGACCTTTTCACAATACAAGAACTTTTCACGATTACGAGACCTTTTTACTATTTTGAATATATGAATTTTTCAAGATTTTTTATCATAATTCAAGATTTTTTACTATTTTGAATATATGAATTTTTCAAGATTTTTACCAAGATTTTTAATACATGAAGATTTTTCCATGTTTTCTGCAATAGACCTTTTCAAGAATTTGAAGACAAGAACTTTTTACTATTTTGAATATGAGAATTTTTCAAGATATTTTATCACAAATTTTTACCAAGATTTTTAACACATAAAGATTTTTCCATGTTTACTGCAATAGACCTTTTCAAGAATTTGAAGACAAGAACTTTTTACTATTTTGAATATGAGAATTTTTCAAGATATTTTATCACAAGACAAGATCCTTTCAATATTTTTAACACAAGAAGCTTTGAAGATTTTTCACACAGTGTATTTTCCTGTTCTTCCCTCGTGAGAACTTTTGAAGATTTTTAACACAAGACAAGATCCTTTCAAGATTTTAAACACAAGAACTTTTGAAGATTTTTCACACATGACCCTTTCAAGATGTTCATATAGACTGTTTTCAAGAATTTTACTTTCCTCGAAAGAACTTTGAATTTTACTCTACAAATTTTGAATGAATTCTATTCATTTTTAATGGGAAAATAGGTCTGCCAGTGTGAAGTAATCTAAACTAATAATATTTAACTTAAAATTAATTCTTATTATAATTTTCTAAATTTTTTTTTTTTTTTTTTTTTTTTAATTTCATTCGTTCTAAAATAATAACTCATTCCTTAAAATTAATTGTTATATTCATTTCCTTTTCTAAAGCATTTATTCTAAAATATTAAATAATCATTCCTTAAAATTAATTGTCATAATCATTTTTTTTTTCTTTAATTTCATTTATTCTAAAATAATAAATTACTTACTTAATTAATTGCTACATTCATTTTTTATTATGTAATTTAATTAATTAAAATTATTTCACGCTGGTGGAGAACACTGCCCGAAAGAGTGAAACGACAGAGTACACCACCTCATGGGGCTGTCGGAAGTGTACAAACTTTCTCTGCTTCTACTAACATTTTCCCACTTTTTCTAACACTCTTCTCATATATAATATGTAACAGTTCTTAATAACATATATTTTCTAATGGAAACTTTCTTTTCAGATTGTGTGGAGTGAGTAGCTTGTCGCACCATTTTTGAAAATGCCTAAGTACAATGTAGTAATACATTAATTTTTAGATACACAACACACAAAAGGGTAACACTTAACACAATTTATGTGTCCACTGAACACAATTTTTGTGTGTCCACTGAACACAATTTTTATGTGTTCATCCATAATCTATTATGTTTTTAAACATTTGAAATAATTTCGTTATTATAATAGTCATATACGTTGTTAGATTTATTTTTAAAAAATCCCATTGCTATAAATCACTTAATACAATTTTAGCTAAGTATAATGCGCTATTTTAAAACTTAGTAAATATATTGTGCATAAATTTGTTTTTAAACATTCGAAATCATTTCGTTATTTAAAAAAAAAAAAATCACATTGCTATATGCTGTTAGATTTATTTAAAAGAAAAAAAAAATCCATATTGCTATAAATCACTTAGCTAAGTATTACATTCATGTTTTTAAGTGTTAAAAGGGTGGAATGCTATTCACTTAACACCATTTTGTAAATGCGTAACTATACTTGCGTGTATTCAATTCATTTAAAAAAATCGTAGAATCCACTGAATACAATTTTTGTGTCCACTGAACGCAATTTGTGTGTCCACTGGAAATCCATATTCAATTTGTTTTAAAAAAATCACATGCTAAAAATCGCAATATAAAATCATCAATTTTATATTCAGTCCGTAGCATTCTGTTTTAAAACGCACCCTTTATAAAGTGCATCGCTATTCACCGAGCGATTCGAATGAACTTTGAAAAATAATCTAACTTCTGCTGATAAGGTACACTTCGAAGTTAACTGCCTATAAAGCACGGGTGCTTTGGCACAGCGGTAAGACGCGCGGCTTCTAATCGGCTGGACCCAAGATCGAATCCAGCTCCTGACCAGTGAAACATTAAATTCTTTTGGAAAAAAAAATGCCGATAGATGGCAGCACTTCATCAAAATTCGCCAGAGGGCGCTTTAACTACATCCCGCTGATAAGATCTTTCACTCTGTCGCTGACCAGCAGAGAGGGAGGACGTGTGCTAAGGAGCTCCAAGGCGCGACACGTCATTTCCAGATTATGCGATTGCGAAATCCCTTGAAACCTCTTCCTCAGGTCAAGGGTCAGTCATCGATTGCGACATCCCTTGAAACCCCTTCCTCAGGTCAAAGGTCTGTCAGCGATTGTGACATTCCCTCTCAAGAGTGAAGTGAAACTCACTCCGTATGAGTCATCATGCCTCTGTGAAAGAGGGCAATTGCGAAAGAGGCATCACCAAACTTCGAAAAGAGGGGAGGGGGGCAGTGAGAGGTATCCTCCCAAAGAGAGGCATCCTCCTGGGGGGTCTCAAGACCCTCTGAGAGGAGCTTCCTCTCAAAAGAGGGAAGACACTCCAAAGAGGGTCCTCCTCCTCCCAAAAGAGGGACCCTCCTCCAGGCGCAGCCGCTGCGCCTGCGGAGGCTCAACGCACTTTTCTCTTCTACTTACGTTTCCAATAGAAATTATACATTAGTTAGTGTGATGCAGAAATGGGAAACAATGTATGTATACTGTTGTGTGCCTCCACTGGAGTCCTTTAGACAGGGGAAGTTTACAGGTACCCATTTCTATGACGTGAATTTAGGGTTGCCCGATTTGGTCGATTTATCGCCCATTTGGTGACATTTTGAATTTTTGAGAATCTTCTGGATATAGCTAATATTCTACGAGATTCTAGTCTCTTCCTGAAGTTTCTACAGAGAATATACAAAAGGAGACACAACTCAGTTGGAACAGTTGACATGATAGGAGCTACATTCAATTGTGAGATAAGTCAATATTTTGAAAATAGTAGCAACTGTTTTGTGAAATTAATGGAGCATTTAATTGTGATTTTACTGTATCTGGCACCTATTTAGTCATCTGCTGAGGTATTTGTTGTATATTATTCCTGTTTATGCTATGCTTGATAGTAAAGTGTTAGTTTTCCAGAAATTTAAATTAATTTTTGTATTCTGAGCGTACACTCATGATTCCAGAGAATACGTCATAACAATATAGTAAGTATACATTACTTTGCGCACATATAAGGGAACGTAACATTGCTCACATATAAGAGAACATGACTTTGCGTAAACCAATAACGAAGTAGACCACATTATAAAATGCTGAGCTACTAAAGGTTTAGTAAGTAGACGTACGTTTCATAAATCTTCTGAAGTTCTGTCATGTACGTTTCATAAATCTTTGGAGTGCAAATAAGTATGTAAATGAACGCCCAAATGGTAGCCAGAGCATGCCATCCACATAGACAAATGGCTGAACGACATAATCTAATATAGTGGCGTCATCAAGTGTGACAAAATGAAGTAAAGCGGGGGAAAATCAAAACTACAGAAAGCATTTGTAAATTAAAATCGGGATTTTATAAGAAATAATGTTGACTATGAATCCTTCAATAAATTGCATTAATTAAGTAGCTTAAAATAAGCGACACACCGAATGTGAAAATACCAATAATAAAAACTTCTAAATAACAGTTTAGTTACAGAATATATGACTTAAAATTATAAAGTTTTGGCTTTTAATCAAAATTTTGTAACTTCACATCTTATGTTCTGCAAATAAGTTTTTATTTGGAAGTTTTAATTATTAGCATATGCATTAATTAAATTTATTCATATTTTACTGATACACCACTTTACATTGAAATATATTGGATGACCTTTTCAAACAGTAAATTTCAAAAAATCTGATATAGATAAATAATATCACAAAATATTACAATTCCTCTATATTTCAGTACTAGCAGCATACCCGTTCTTCGTACGGATTATATAATATAAAGAAACTTGAAATTCATAATCATGCCCAAATTCTTATAGTATACTAAATGACATGTTTAATCAAAATATTCTGTTAAAATAAATATAATGCTCCTAAAAAGAAATTTAAGAATCTCTGTTCTCGCTATATAAAATTATCTTCATGGACATATCTGAAGAATGAAACATCTTGGATCCCTTATGTAAGCAAATATAAAAAAAAATATGGAATTGAATCAATATATGCAAAATAAAAGCGTTAAAATTGTATGGGAACCGTACTAATTATATACGCGAATATTAGACAATATAACCTGTATTAGTAGATTACATGTATAAATTGAAAATACCAATAAACCCGTAATCTTTAAATCTGAAGACAGTCATTTATTCCAATATATGTCAAAATTAAAGTGCTAAAATTATATGGGAAGATATACACGTACTACTTATAATGTCCGATTATTAGTAGAAGATTACCCACATATTGCAATATGAGTCTCAAATGTTTTTTGGTAAAATACAACAGACGACGTAATAAATTGAATATATAATTAATCCCCGTAATCTTCATACCAGAAGACTGTACTTGATTCTAATATATATGCCAATATATGTCAAATTATATGCCAATATACCTGTACTACTTATATTCTCGTAGGTTAGAAGATATACCCGTGCATTCCTAGGAGATTACTCGTACAACGTACAATATGCGTGTGTCAGCAATTTTTGCCGCAATAAAACAATGGCGTAATAACTTAAAAATATCAATAATCCCTGAATCAATAATTCCGGAAAATATCAATAATAATAATGTTTAAACCTGAAGAATATAATTGATATTATCCAGTCCAAAATGAAATGGCAATGAAATTTATTTTATATACATATCTTCATTATTCAAATCGGAAAGGATTTAATAAAAATCGTCTGCCGCATAAACACATTGGATTTAAATCCGTTGCTAAGCGACATGATATCATTTGCTTCAAATAAATTGGTAGAAAAAATATCGTCTAAATAGTTATATTTCTATGGAACATTTGGCGACAGTTTCGTCAAATTAGCGACATTTTAAAAAATCGCCAAATTTATCGCCAAGTGGGACTGTAGAACTGACAGTTCAACTTTGCGACAAATTGACGAAATATCATCACAATACTATCCCCTAACAAAAAACAATTAATATCATTTATGTAGCGCAATTTTATCAATTTCAAGATATTTTTATAGATTTGAAAACATTTTTATCAATTTGGTGACATTTTAAAAATTCGCTAAATGTATTACTAAGTAGGATGGTTGGTCTGACAGATAAATGCTAACCAAACATCATTTCAGTACTCTCTTCTAACAAAAAAAAAAAAAATTTCATTGATATGTAGAAGACCCAAGCCACACGACCAACCCGAAGGTTTATGGCAGCTGTTTGTGTGTCGTTTATATCAATTTGGCGACATTTCCGTCAATTTGGCAAAGTTTAAGAAAAGTTGTCAAATTAGCGATATCCCTCCAAATTCGTAGCTTTGAATTTGCAGATCTGAATGAAACATTCTTATCCCGTTTCAATATACTAAATGAAAACACTACAATTGTATTAGAAGATATACCCGCTCTACTCTTTTTCTGTTTCAACAATCGGCTATATGAATTTATTGGCTAAACACAATATATGAGTTTAGTAGCTAAATACGATATAAGCTTGAAAACTCTTTGCCAAAATAAATGAAATTGATGTACGCAGTCAGTAATTAATATAATTAAAAGAAAAATCAAACCGTCCATTCATAAGATATATTTTATATCCATTTGTCCATTTATTTATTATTTAAATCGAAAAAAATAATAAAAACATTAACAAACACATTTAATTTAATCCGTTATTAGTACGGAGTGTATAATTTAAAGAAACTTATAGTTCGCAATCATGTGCAAATTCTGTTAAAATATTAAATTTATTGCTCCTAAAGAGAAGTTTAAGAATATATGTTCTCACTATGCAAAATTATCTTCACGATCAGATCTGAAGAATAAAACATCCTGCCTCCTTTTGTAAGCAAATTTACAGAAGAAAAAATGGGAATTGAATGAATATATGCAACCCCGTACTAATTATATTGTCGCAGATCAGAAAATATGCCAATGTGTTAGTAGAAGATTACCCGTATTACAATATGCGTCTCAAAAATATTTGCCAAAATAAAAGAGATGATGTAATAAATTGAAAACATCAATAATATCCGTACTCTTTATACCAGAAGGTCGTAAATGATTCCAATATATGCCAATATATATCAAAACATATGTCAATATACCTGTACTACTTATATTCTCGTAGATTAAAAGATATACACGTGTATTTGTAGAAGATTCGTACAACATACAATATATGAGTTTAAATAATTTTTGTCATAATAAAATAATTGCATAATAACTTGAAAATATCAATAATCCTTGAATCAATAATCCCCGAAAATATAAATAATAATAATTTTTAAACCTGAAGACTGTAATTGATATTATACAGTCAAAAATGCTATAAGAAAAATCAAATCGTTCTTTTCTAAAATATATTTTTATATCCATTTATTTATTATTCAAATCGAAAAAATAATTATTAAAATTAACAGACAGATTTAATTTAATTGCGTTTCTGAGTAACATGATATAAGATAGAATCTTATAACATGTTAAATATGTCATGTCTTATAACATAAACTGCGAAATTAAATAACGATTTTGATTTCTCTATACTTCTCATTGTTCCGCAAAAGCTTGTTTTAAATAAACCATGAACCATGGAGATAGATTTCCCCTTTAAATCATGTTTCAAACAATTCATTTTTTTCAGAAAGTGACTAATTAACGCAAAAAATCTCCCATCAAACTCAGAGATTAAATTTTAATTCACTTTCAAACGATTTTCAAGCTTTTCGTTTGGATAAACCACGGAGTTAGGGAGTAGAACTCCTAGGAAAAAGTTAAGTTTTTCATTAATATCTCGACAACCCCAAGTCTTAGGATCTCGAAACTTGGACAAAATTTATGGGGGGATATTTCAAGGCTATTCACCAAATTTCATTAAATTCGGTTCAGCCGTTCTTCCGTGATGATGAGACAAACGAAAATTTCGTTTTTCACTAATATCTCGAGAACCACTGGTCGCAGAAACTCAAAACACAGATATAATTGTAAGTGGGGCTATTTCTGGGCTACCCACAAAATTTCATCAAATTCGGTTCAGCCGTTCTCCCGTGATGGTGTGACAAACAGACAGACAGACAAACAGACAGACAGACAGACAGATTTTCATTTTTATTTATATAGATTATTCGGCATGATGTAAAATCTTTTCAACTCATTTTGAGAATAAACCAAAAAGTCGCAGTCTAACTAACGGCAATCTTTCGTATGTTTCAACAGATCTCTCAAATATATGAGATGAATAATAAGCAGTCAGCTTTACTTTATTCCCGAATTGCAAATTCGATTCATTTTGCAATACTTTAGGGACAGAAAGCATCGAAGATCATTGGCACAACTTGATAATATTAAATATAGCGCGATTCCCTAGAAATATTTTAGAAAATGTATAAACTCCTATTTGTTATCACGTTTATGTTTAAATTTGAATAAACAGTGATATTTTAGCTGTAAAATATGGAAACGATCTCGTATAAAATATTATATTTGTGATTGTAAACTTTATCAGCAAAGAGATCAAATTTAATGTTTCGTTCGAATTCAGAGATTATATTATCATTCATACCACCCTATATATGCCAAGAAGCAATGCATATGAGAATTATCAACGCGTTAATGTACAATCTTTTAATCAAAACTATTTTTACAAACATAGGCATCATGGAACAAAATGTGCATTGTTTATACACGATCAAAGTATATATTATTATGCAAGTATATATTATTGTAAGTACTTATAATATATACTTATAAATAATATTATATAAGTATATAGTATATATTATTTACATGTTATAAGTATATAGTATATATTATTTACATGTTATAAGTATATAGTATATATTATTTACATGTTATAAGTATATAGTATATAAGTAAATTGCCAAGTTTATTACTAAATGTACAATAACTTGTTATCTTTATACTTTTTAATCTGGAAGTTTGGCAATAGTTTTTCATCTCAATAATTTCTGTCTGAAACTTGTTTTCAAACTGAAAAACATTACTTTTGTTGTAAATTTGTTCTCTATTGTTTATCAATCCGTTTAGTAGATTTTAAATATGGCACTTGTTAGTTTTCGAGTAATCATCAAGGTTCATCAAAATTTGAAAGCTTTAACTTATATTTTTTATGCTATTTCACTTTATATGCTATTTTAATTTCAATGATATTTTAAATTGTGTGTTATTTTAAATTATATGCTATTTTAAATTATATAATGAGTGCTACAGGATACGCAGCAAATCGAATATGAACTATGCATCTTATAGAGATTTTCTGTAGAATTTAATTTTAAGTCCTTTTATTACCCATTTGAGAGAAAAGTAAAAAGAAACTGACGCCATTTGAAACAGTTCGAATAGTTATTACAGTTATTTATAAATTTGATAAGTAAGAACTTTTTGTGTTTTTTCTAAAGAGTAGAGGTGGAACATGACGAAACATAACCTTTTAACTTTATATTCCAACCTGACGAAATTATAAATTTCTAACTTTATAATTCGACTTTTGAGTTCAGGTGCAAAGTTGGAAATTTTATAGAAAGCAAAATGAAATATATTAAGCGTATTGAAACAAATGGCTGGAGCAAAATGAGCCAAATACATAACGTATCGTCTCATTACGCCATTCTGTCAAAATAATCTCCTGAAAAAACTCGTCGGTAGCTCGTGTGAAATGTGTTTGGTAAGCTTTCAACATTGTATGTTAAACTTTTGATATAACTTGGCTGATTCTTTGCTACATACCTTGATACATGAAACATAAAAGCTTTTTTATTGCCTGAAAGTAATGTTTAAACGGAAACACGCTAATGATTGTCTATATTGGAATTAAAAATAAATAAAAAATAAATTATTAAAAACTAAAAATCTAAATTCTACATTTTATCATTTTTTTACCTTCTTTACCGTAATATACAATCTATATATATAAAATTGAAAATCTGTCTGTCTGTCCCGTCATCACGGGAGAACGGCTGAACCGAATTTGATGAAATTCTGTGAGTAGCTTGGAAATAGTTTCACTTAAAATTTAGTCCATATTTGGAGTTTCTATGATCAGTGGTTCTCGAGATATTAGTAAAAAGCGAAATTTTCGTTTGTCTCAATATCACGGGAGAACGGCTAAACCAAATTTGATGAAATTTTGTGGATAGCTTTAAAATAGCCGCCCATAAATTTGGCCTAAGTTTCGAGTATCTAAGACCAGGGGTTGTTGAGATATTAATGAAAAACGAAACATTTTCCTAGGAGTTCTACTCTCTAACTTCGTGATTTATCCAAACGAAAAGCTTGAAAATCGTTTGAAAGTGAATTAAAATTTAATCTCTGAGTTTGATGGGAGATTTTTTGCGCTAATTAGTCACTTTCTGAAAACATGAATTGTTTCAAACATGATTTAAATGGGTAATCTATCACCATGGTTTATTTAAAACAAGTTTTTACTGAACAATGAAAAGTATAAAGAAATCAAAATGGTTATTTAATTTCGCAGTTTATGAGGAAGATTCTATCTTATATCATGTTACTCAGAAACGCAATTAAATTAAATCTGTCTGTTAATTTTAATAATTATTTTTTCGATTTGAATAATACATGAATGGATATAAAAATATATTTTAGAAAAGAACGATTTGATTTTTCTTATAGCATTTTTGACTGGATAGTATCAATTACGGTCTTCAGGTTTAAACAGTATTATTATTGATATTTTCGGGGATTATTGATTCAGGGATTATTGATATTTTCAAGTTATTATGTAATTGTTTTATTATGACAAAAAATAGTTTAAACTCATATATTGTACGTTGTACGAGTAATCTTCTACAAATACACGGGTATATCTTTTAATCTACGAAAATATAAATAATACAGGTATATTGGTATATGTTTTGCTATATATTGGCATATATTGGAATTAATTACGACCTTCTGGTATAAAGAGTACGGGCATTATTGATATTTTCAATTTATTACGTCATCTTTTATTTTGGCAAATAATTTTGAGACTTATATTGTAATACGGGTAAACTTCTACTAACACACTAGCATATTTTCTAATCTGCGACAATATAAGTAGTACGGGGTTGCATATATTAATTCAATTTCTTTCTTTTTTTTGTAAATTTGCTTACAAAAGGGGCCAGGATGTTTTATTCTTCAGATCTGCCCGTGAAGATAAGTTTGCATAGTGAGAACAGATATTGCTAAACTTCTCTTTAGGAGCAATAAATTTAATATTTTAACAGAATTTGCACATGATTGCGAATTATAAGTTTCTTTATATTATATACTCTGTACGAAGAACGGGTATGCTGCTAGTATCCAATATAAAGATAAATTGTGGGTAGCACTGGATATTTGGCATTATTTTTGATCGTCCTATTTAATGTTATACTCTATCAAACTCTGTACGATATTTGCAACTAATTATTATTAGTGTTGATATGTTTACCAAAATCATATCAGAAAAAAAATAAGATATTTTTTATATACACATACATTTTAGCATTCGAAATCTTAAATAGCCCAACAAAATCAAATCCTTTTTCATCGTTTTAATAATGGTTTTGTATTTAATCAGTATGCCTTGGCTGCATACGGACTTTAATAACTTAATTTAAGACCCACTGAATACATAGTCAGAATAATTCACAATAAAAGTAGCGTTTATTTTATACGGGTTCGTGTTCTTTTGATGTATAATCTGAACTAAATTACTTTGATAAATCAAACCTCCTCGGGAAAAACCGCTTGAATCTAATTTGCGTTAAAAAAGAGCCTGAAAAGCTAAACTAAACGTAATGCATCCCAACGGAGATTTTGTGATTTTTAGTAATTTGTTCTCTAAAGATGTACTATCTCCAAGATTTTAAAATTAATATCATAAAACAGGGAACATTTTAAGCTTATTTTCGATGTTTTATACACTTAGGGGCTATAATTAAATATATGTGCAGTATTTTCGTTAAATCACTAAATAATACTTTTCGAACGGGAAAGTGTTTTAAACTATGATATGTTTTATTTCGATAGAAAATGGTGTAAAACTTCCGCAACTCTTTGATTTACTGCCAATTTTTAAAATGAAAATTACATGCTTTGACCGAGGTTTGAATATGCCTCCACTGTATGAAGGTATTTTCATGTTATTCATGTAAACAGTTTTGAAATTATTTAAAATACATTTTTGAGGTACTTATACATATTATAAGAAAATTGGCCCATAATGTTATATTTTATCTGCTACCTTTCTTCGCAATATGTTTAATCTTAAAAGTTTACAAAACAGAATATAATGTTTTCTATTTTCTTTCTTCAAAAATGTGTTCAATTACAAAACTGATTGCATCCCTGTCTTGAATGAAATCGGATTCCCCAATTCTCAATTGGAACTGAATTTATTTGTTGAAAGGAAATTTAGTACTAACATTGGTTGTTACTGTGCCATTAATAACTCCTGGAAACTATACAACAGCTTTCCTGAAAATCTTTATATTCATTATTTATCGGCAAGTGCTTTTAAAAATCATTTGCTGTAAAGATTTTGTATTTTAATGTATTTTATATTCATCCACAAGTGTTTATGAAAATCCTTTGTTGTACATCTTTTTTATTTTAATGACGTTCATAATATTTTAATATAAATATTTTTGTGTTGAATTTTATCTTGCAAGCTGTTTCATTCACTTTCACTTTTCATGTCACTTTCATTTTTTTACATAAATACATAAATAAATAAAAAATATTCAAAACGTTATTCTCTTACCACATTAAATCCGAAATATACCTTAAACGGTTCTAGATACTTGAAGTAAATTTGGCGATTGTTTATTATAGAAATATTTAACGCAGTAAAAATGAAATAAACATATCTGACCATTCAAACGATAGAGATAAAACTATTTTTTCGGTATATGTTCGACAATTCGAAAAGTACTCCTGACATTTGAAACTACTCATGAAATTTAATCTCCAAAAAATGAATTCGATTCATTCTGCAATACTTCAGGGACAGAGATATTGCAGAACATTAGCAATGCTTGATAATACTAAATCAAACCAGATTCCCTACATATATGTCAGAAAATGTATAAATTTCCTTCATTTCCTTTCAAGCTAATTTTAATTCAAATAAACAGTAATATTTTAGCAGTGAAAAATGGAAACGATTTGTGTCAAATAAAATATTTGTGAATGTAAATTTTATCAGAAAAAGATCAGATATGATATTTCAGGTTCGAATTACACGATTCTCATAATTTATGCAATATAATTTATGCAGAGACACAGCTTATATGGTAATTAAAACTGTTTTCAGAAGAATAGTTATTATAGAATAAATTAGCTGTTTTTTATTCTCGAACAAATAGTTTTATTTTCAATATACATTAAATATCGTAATTGGTGTGATATTTCAATAGACATCTATGTATACTGCGTATTGAGGTAATAAGCATACTGAGTATTGTGGGAATAAGTATACTGCGTATTGAGGTAATACGTATACTGCGTATTGAGGTAATTAGTATACTGCGTATTGAGGTAATAATTATACTGCGTGACTTTGCGTACAATCTATTAAAAAAATCTGATGTGGCATCACATGAATTTCCCTACAGGTTTAAATTTATTCTCTCACAATTCATTAAATTAGGTTTAATTGTACAAAAATCAACACTTATATTTAATTGAAATTGCCGTTTTAACTGAATTTTCGTTTTTCTTTAGCAACTGGGCGTATTTCTAAAAGCGATGTTGCCAAAAAATGCGAAAAAAATGAAATATTTTGAGCAAGGTTAGTCCCAGAGTAATGAAGTTGGTCGCATTATATTTGTCATCAAAATTACGTATGAAACAAACAATCAACAGATACATGTGGCCATATATAATCTTGGAATCCATTCTTCAAGCCAAATGAGCAGGCTATGTCCTTAATCACTTCCAAGAACGAACTGCAATGGCTAAGGGAGCACACTGTTCTACCTGTTCATTTGGGACAAAAAAGGAACTTATAACGCCTTCAAAACAATTCCTATCACCATACTGACATATGCCTGTTTTATTAATGGAAGATCTACTAGCTTTTATCTTACAAGCAGCAGTTTGATCAATTATGTTTTAGCGTTAAAATGCAAAATTATTAGAAACTTTGTATTTTTTCGTGAATGGAAAGTTAGTTCTAGTATCACGAAATTAATGTTTGAATAATGCAATATTACTCACAAGTATATAAAGTCAATTTATTTAACAATATATTTTTTTAATTTTATGAAACATTTTTAAGTAATTCATAAGGATACCCGAGCAGTATCTCTAGAAAAGTTCACGCTATAGTAATAAAGTCTGTGCTATCTGTCTTATAGTTATAAATTACGATCAATAGTTATAAATATAGTTATATTATATATATATATATATATATATATATATATATACGTCTTATAGTTATAAATTTATTATTATCAAAAATGTAGCTGACACTGGCGCTGTTTGGCACATTTCTTGTTTCTCGAGTTTTTTTACTTCGTACCGCAAAAACTATAGTATACAAAAATATAAATGTGGTACACTTGTAGAGAAAGGTTTGGGGAACACGCAGAAATGAACCGACAGTTTTTAGATATGTATTGCAGTTTAAGAAATATTTAATGTCAAAGTTAAAGACAAAATATTCGAGCTACGAGTTTGCGTCCTGGATCGACTAACAGTAGCAAAACCACGAATTTTTGCAGGCATTTGCCTATATAGTTGAATTTTTGCAGGGCGGATCCGTTTTTTAATTTCGATTTAGCTAATGAGATATTTTACTTTTTTGCACTTCTGAAGTGAAAAATGTTATTTCGTATCGGCACGTCCATCGATTTACTCTGTCTCGCATCGTAAAAATTATAGCGTACAGAAATATGAAATTTGGTACATTTATAGAGAAATGATAGCATAATACGATGAAATAAACTGTTTATCGAATTAAAGTTTAGTTTGGCTTGAAATAGCTCGCAAAGTCTCCCGACTCGCGAAGCGAGTTACGGAAGTTGGCGAAGCGTAGAGAGCAAGGGGCAGAGTCCCTTA
Organism: Amaurobius ferox; assembly: GCA_951213105.1. Lineage (NCBI taxonomy): Eukaryota > Metazoa > Arthropoda > Arachnida > Araneae > Amaurobiidae > Amaurobius > Amaurobius ferox. Next base: position 23,202,663 of record OX578137.1, read on the forward strand.
GTGTAAGATGATTTAAAAACAGTTTATAAGTTTTAGGTTTTTTTTTTCATCAAAACGTGATTGGAAATGGAACGTTTGAAAACGTTTAAAATCGATAGGGTGCCAATATTCAGATTATGATCATAGTACCAAATATTATTCAAAACGCTCAGTCCTTATGTGGGATATTGCGCCCAGACAAAAAGACACACACACACACACACACACAAATGCATGCATGCATATATATACAAAATACAATCAGACTTCACCTCAAACGTATTTAATTCGAGTTCAAGGCATGCCCTAAATGAGGAAATCTTTCGAAAATTCGAATGGTGATGTTTGATGCTATCACAAGACTTTTCCTATACATTATACTATGCACATATGGAAAAATTGAATTTGATACTCTGCAATATCTATGCATTGTAGAAAAAGCCCTAAGAGGAAATATTGAAAAATAAGATTATAAAATAGAAATCATAAAATAAATTTAATTTAAAAGAGATAAGCTACCACTATTTTTTATTTACTTTAATTTACTGTATTTTTAAATTAAATTTATTGACGTCACTGCAAAAGTGATATATATTACATCACAATGCCTCCCTGTATATTTTATGTACATAGGAAAAATAATAAATCCAAGATTTTATATGCATTGTAAAGAATCATTAAGCGGACATATTGCACAATCACTGAAACATTTATTCGATGCTTTTAGGAATACTTTTGGAAATGATTTATTCAGAAACCCAATGTATTCCGCTTCCTGCATTCATGAAATTCCCAAGACGTACTTAGTGAAATAAAATAGTCTGTTTTCCCTAGTCTCCAATATTACATTTCTAATAAAGGGAAATGCAAAGAAATGATATAAACTCGAAATAAATGTATGAGTGACAAGAAAGGACGAAATTTAAGACATTCATATTTTATTCTTAAAATTCATAAGTATGCTGATTATTCAGAAATGGAAAAACGTCGAACAGTTTGTTGTATAGTAGTACATGCAGTCAATGTCGGAAGACAAAGTATAAAATAAAAAATCTTAAAGTAAATCTAATTTAGGAAGATTTTAGTTTGCAGTTACTGTAATTTTCTTGTAAAATGTTGAATAAAAATCTTCTTAAGCTGATGCAAATGGCAAAAATTCCTCAACGGCTTGATAATTAAAAAATACGAAGGGGAATATTTGTTGTCATAGTGCAAAAGATAACATTTACTTCTTTTAAGCCAAGATAAATAAAACTGTGTGAAATAATAAAATTGGGCATTGTTGATCTCATTGATTTTTTAATGCATCTTGGATAATTTTCTGAATTTTATTTTGTATGCCAGATTTACTGACTAATAGTATGCAAATGGGTAATGCATAAGAAACCCAAAATATTTGTTATTTCGATAATACTATTAGCAATAACTGCTGAGATAAACTAGACTATTTGAACCAGGATACTCAAATAAGTCGAAAACAGAAATTTAAAATTATAAGTCCATCAATTTTTAGTTCTCGTAATTTGTACTTGATGAACTTGTAATGCATTTAGTTGCAATGGTTGGTTAGTTGGTGTCGTGACCCTAACATATTTTTATTAAGGAAGAATGTGTGCGCAGCTTCTGTTTAGTCTAAGACCTGGGGCACCCGAAGGTAGAAGTCGGACTTCTGCCCCAATAAGACATCACAACATCCATGCCTGCAGCCGGGCCTCGAACCCGCAATCTGGCAGCCGAGCCATCTCGAGGAAACGCCTGCCTCTTTGACCTCTCGGCTACCACATCGGCATTTAGTTGCAATAAATCTGAAATTAGAAATGCTGCATTAATACCTATATGGTAAATTAAATTTAATGCATTCTATGATAATCAAACAATGGTACATATTTTTACTTCTTAAACACAAATTAATGTAAACACTCCCTGTAAACCAAGTTAATACTTTCTGGGAATCTTTAACAATTGCGTAGAAATTAATAGATTTGACTAAGTGTGAGCTATAAAATCGTATATAACTAGCCGATTTTTAAGAATGCCTTTGATTTGATTTGGTATTTAAAGTTGCATTACTTGTGATATTATGAAGAATAATACCGAAAAAGTTCAATGTGCATAATGTATTCGAAAGCATAAATGGGTGAGCACAATTTGAATTTTTGATTAGCGGAATTTGAAAGTTTCTGTCATAGAGGGTAGAAAATACTATCATGATGTCCTTTAAACCCCATGCAACTATTGGAGCGACTGATGAAGATGTTTACGAGGGCTTGCAATAAGATTGCTATGAACTCCTTGGGAAAGGTTCTTGGTGGCGGGGGGGGGGGAGGAAGACCATTCTTCAGTTCTACCTACAATACTCTATACATGCCCCAGTGGATTAAGAACTTACAATTCGGTTGGTTCTAAGGTTGGTTCATTTGGTTTCCAAGACGTAACGTTTAACTGCGGTATTACTGGCACAAGTCTATTGTCGTAAGTATACTTGAATGTGTAAGTTGGGAAATTGAACAGTTTTAGACGTCTGTAAAAGTGACTTGTGCATTACGGATCAGTTTGATTTTTTCGCTTAAAATTGCTCAGTTCCAGCTGTGCATCGTAGAGTGTAGGGTAGTGCCTTCAATAGTCATTCAGTTTCGCTTTCGTACCGTTTGTGAACATCCCTTCAATCCGTCAAGTGACGGAAGATTTTTTGGAAATTTACCAGACTGAACTTTGCTTGTGGATGGTCTAAAGCCACTATAGAAACTTTAAGCAAACAGCTTAATCGAAATCAGTAAAGAAATTGTTTACCAATCTGTCAACTGACTGTGAAAAGTTGGTGAAGAAAGTCAATAATTTGCGAACGGATTAGAGAAAAGAAAACAAAACAAAATATTGCCTCTGAAAAATCGGGTGCTGGGATGTAAACTGGTATGTGTATGGTATTTAATTTATAGAAGAAATTATGTTTTTTAACTACTAAACATTAATTTATTTTCAAAACCCGGAATTTCTAATAAGTGAAATAAATATTTAAAAAATACTAATAAAAGGTAAAAAATTCCAGCTCTATATTTTGATTAAATAGCAATAATTTTTTAATGTGACAGTAGGAAATGCAGTACAATTTTCTAAGCACTACATATCCTTCATTTATTTGAATGTATCGCATATTTTATTACCGACATATTTGGAAAGTTTTTTTATATATTAAAATGGAGTACATGGTTATTTCGCTCTGATACCTCGCATTCATTTACGAAGTATCCTTAAATTAATACAACAACATTTCCTCAGACGACAAGATTTACTCTGAAAAGTTTACAACTGAGTTAAACTTGCAGTGATATGATCGTATCGTCTTGGCCCTGAGGGATGACTTACACAATTCTCGGACCTAACGATAGACCTGTACAATTAATATTGTGCAGTTAAACGGTACGTCTAGGGATAAAAGAATGTATTACTTCTAGGGATTAGAAGAATGCATGGTGGTTGGCTTATGGAAAACAATGAATCAGAAAATTCAGTAAGGTCCAATAAATGGATTAAGGGACTCATATTCAGATGATTCAAGCTCTTAATGCGATATGGGGCTTATCTTGTACCAACCGTATATGTTTGATAAGGAAAGAAAGGGTATAAAAACAAGTCCATTTTTCCTATAAATAACTTTTTATGAAGTGCTTTTGCTGTTATGCTTTTTCATGTTATGTCAATATGCCATCGCTTATATTACCACTGCGAATTCAAGAGGCAGTTGTCTATGAACATTCTTTGCCGTCTTAAAATTACAGGAAGTTTATAGGTTTGTAGTAGTTATTGCCTGATATCAGCTTCTATTGAGAAACAGCATACGCATTCTTTTCAGAGTACTTTCGACGGCATTTTGAACGGATAATGTGTGACATACTTAACGCTAAAAATTATCGGGGATTGATCTACTTTGCGCATTTTAGAATATAAACAAATCATATTTTAATGAAGTTTGAATGTCTGTAGGTTGATTAAATATTTCAAACAGATTGATCAAGTATAATAAAATTCGTTACGATTATTTTATTTGATAAATGTCAGAGACGTATTTATTTTAAAGAAAGGACACGTGCGGATTTAGATAATGGTGATTCAGGCAGTTTTCACCCCTACTCTCTTTTAAAGTTGGGTGTCATTTCCAGCTATTCTAAATACAATTAAAAGTTCGATGCAACAAACGGTTTAAAACGAAAATGAAGTTAATTTTCTCCAGTAAATTTGTTGTAATTATAATTAGGAAATGATTTTTTTTGATGATCTGTTTATTGGATGTTAGGTAAATCATTAATATAAAGCAGTCAATCGCACCTCTGTAACTCCTCAATGGGACAGGAAATCGACCAAGGGAGCTCCTTCAATTATTTCTAAATATATTTTAGGGAAAATTGAATGTAAAAACATTAAAAAACATGCTAATATTAAAAATGTTGCCAAACAATCCATTTTATACATATTTTACTTTCTAAGCAAATGAGATTATTGAATGGGATGTTACTATGCACCGTTGTCGATATAACACAGTTTTTTGATCTAAACAACTAAACAATATATAAAATGTGAAGTATATTTAATATTATCAATTGGATGTATTTTCTTTTACCAGAAATGCATATACACCACACTGAGTAATCCTCAGGTGCTCTCGATATATTTGAAATGTTACTTTTTTTACTGGAAATACCAGATATATCCCGTAATAACCACGCAATTTTCATGAAATTGAATATATTTATTTTAATCATAAGCTACAAAAATAATTCTTATTTTCAGTCAAATCAAATCATAAGAAGGATCAAAATGTGACATTGTTTTGCGACATCAATTTGTTAATCTGTATGGTAAGTCGTATGTCAGCCACACATGATTTTCTCATACATATTGATTGGTATTCAATTCGCAAAAATTTAGAACCTTGAATAGCGCGAATATATTGAGCAATAATCAGCAAAGGCCAAATGAATCATTATCAAGAAGGTTTACACAATCGGAGAAACACACATTCTATTTATTGTCCAATACTTAAGGGACTCGGCAAGGCGATATGCAGTGAATTGCGAAAAATCCAGTAACACTTCTCCTCCATTCTCAGTTATTCCATTCCTAATGAGTAAAATCCCATGTAATGTAATCGCAAATCGAATATGTAGATGGTAACTGGAAACATTGTTCAAAGTACTTGTATTTGTTTCTCAAAACGGATATCTGCAAAATAGCTGCTTATTAAAGAATGGGTTCAGATTTGTAGTTTGTATCGTATTAATTTTCGTATCGTAAATTTATGTATAGATGGGGAATAATGGATAAGTATTCTGAGGAAATGAGCCCAAAATCGATATCTAGTCTAGAGAGATCTGGTTGTTTTGAATAAATGAAAGCGCCAAACACATATTTTTCAATGGATATCTGGCAGAACAGATCTCTGGATTAAATGAAGCAGCACGGAAAAACAAACTACAAGATAAATAAAAAGTCTGGGGCATTAAATTTTAAAATCATATATTGTTTGGAAAACCTCTTACTTTTGAATCTCGTGTTCAGTGGTCTGAACTACTTGGTAGAAAAGCTAAAAGTTTATTAAATATAATACATTGTGTATTAAATTTAATTTGTATATCAAATAACAATTCCCCTCAGAGACAAAGGTATTTTGATTGCATTCAAATTGTATTTGGGTTTTATTTAACTTACTTCTTTAACAGTAGTAAAATATATTTGCTTTATTAATTGAGTAGCCTTAAACAATTTGTCCTAGACAATGTGAACTTGCTGCCTAGGACAAAGCAACTGCTGCTTACTGTTCATACTATTCCAAAGAATACGTATTTTATGTTTTTAGAATTTTCAAATTTGAGTCTTTAATAACAATATTTTAATAACATTTTAACCCATTTCGAACATGTTTGGAAATATACCTGGAGTAGATACCAGGAGTCTGCAACTCGTGCTTAGATACCAGGAGTCTGCAACTCGTGCGTAGATACCAGGAGTCTGCAACTCGTGCGTAGATACCAGGAGTCTGCAACTCGTGCGTAGATACCAGGAGTCTGCAACTCGTTCGTCGATACCAGGAGTCTGCAACTGGTGCTTAGATACCAGGAGTCTGCAACTCGTGCGTAGATACCAGGAGTCTGCAACTCGTGCTTAGATACCAGGAGTCTGTGAAAGTGTGAGACAGTCTTTCATTCGTCGGTGTCGGTTGTGCAACGACGTCCTGGAACACCACTTTGAATAACTACATTTGGGCATTTCTGTGATGCGAATGAAAATGTGAAACTCCTAAATTAGTTGAGTTTCATTTTTTTATTGTTGATGGATGAACGTGGATATGTAACTTTACTCTTTTTGGCATTATGAGTAGAATGTGGTCTTAGGTTCCATTACAAATATTATTCGTCTTGAAGTGTATTATCGCCCCCTCTATTTTTTGTTGAACATATTTACGATCACCCTGTATAGTGATTTAAAAAAGAAATACTGCAAATATCAAGAGTTCACCGCGAATTGTAAATTATGTTTTCATGTATTAAATATTTCGCTTGAAGAACGGGTATAAAGCTTGTATAAGATTTATGGAAAAATTTGGTAATATTCACATGTGAATAGTGTCTACATAGTTTGCATTAACACGGATATGTAAATGTATCTAAATTCATTTGTGTTATTAAGCTGTTTCGAACTTGAAAAGAAAAACTTTTACTAAATCACTAAAATGTATTTTGTCATAATATGGTGATTATACTACTAAGAACTACGGAATATGTATGTTTGAGGAAACCAAGTGGAGAAATAGCTGCATAAAACTTTGATTCGTATAAAGATATCTTGTACAAACATTTTAGTCTAACGCGTATGATCATAGAATCATATATATAAAAATTTAAGACTCTGTAAAATAATCTCTAAAAGGCAGAGAAAAATGTTCAAAAATGCAATAGCAAATTTTAGAAATATTTCATTAATAATAACCGAATTTATTAGGTATATTCGGTTCGCTCTTTTTACACTTGTAGTTTTTCCTAGGGCAAATTTAATTATACTCCGTTGCATGTTTAAAATGAAGCACTGCATGTGACAGATTATAAGTCTCGAATGTTATTAAGAAGATAATTATGTCCTCTTGAGGTAATGAAGTTTCGATGGATATAATGCAGCAAACAAAGTTTAAAAGACTTGAAGGAAATTTGGAAGTAATAACGGAAGAATTTGATGAGATATTGTTGAACTTTGTGGCAACATTCTGCAGTACTTCTTTTGACTTGTTTGCCAAAAAAGCGTGTATGTTGCAAATAGTTTAATTATTTTAAATATTATTTGAACAGCTTGGGTGCGAAATTTTAAAAATATGAGTCTTTCATTTCAATAATGATGATGATACAAGTGGAACTCTACGATGTATGAATCTATAAAATATGAATTTAAGGAAATAAATATTAGGCCATTATTGGATAAATGTACTACATGAGTTATTTAAAATAAGTATATGTCAAATATGAATTTTTGGAACATTTTGAAGTAAAAATGAAAGATGTCAGTTCTTGCCTGCTGAACTTCAACTATGTTGAGACCCAGACCGTCCGACCTACCAGAAAGGTGTAAGGTAACTATATGGACGGCCGGGAACTTCAACTATGTGTACTAATTTTGTCTTGTACATCTTCATGTGCTACTGTTGTCCGTGCAATTTTACTGCAACTTATTCTGTCCAAATTTGGTACTACATTTGTACTACTGCTTTGGAACTACTTTTGTTTGTTCAGCTTAACTGCTACTTTAGTTTGTACAGATTTATGTATTATGTATGTTTGTTACATTTTATGAAATACTTTTGCTTGTATAACTTTTGTTTGCGTAAGATTGTTTGATTCATTTTGGGTTCAACTTTTGATATTTGTTTTGATTTTGGTTTTTTATTAGTTAATTTTTCATTATTAGTTTTTGTTGGATATTTTCTTTTGCAGTTTGTTTCTGGCAGATTATGTATATTATTTCTTTTGTATTTATTATAAGTTTTGTGTCATATGTTATGTTTAACTTTTTTGCCTATATTCACTTTTGTTTTAATTACGGTTGTTTTTTACAACTTTTACTATAACAGCTTCATATATTACAACTTCTTCTATAAATTTGTATAATACTTTTGACTTCAATTGTCCAAAGTTTATATATTGTAAATATTTAAATATCTGTACATATTACTTGAATAACTGAAGTACGAACTACTTATATATTTTCTGGAAAACTAAACAACTAAAAGAAATAAAAGATATCAATGCGATATTACTAAACTGTTTAACAACTGTGTATATATTATATTTAAGCAAGTTTATAGAGAATATATAAATTGCTGCAAGTACTCTCTTTCGTGCCGTCTGCTAGGAAGATGCAATACACTAGTTGTTAACTACCCGAAGCTCGCTCCTACTTGCTGCCACTCACTCGTCGCCACAAGTAGATTCCCATGATTTCTTCTCATAAAATCAGAAATTAAATAGCAATAAGCAGTCGCTTAGTCCAATTATGCAATTAGTGTACACCTGCGCAGCAAGCATGATATTGATTTGTGGGTCCCCATACGTCAGGTATTGACGCTACATGGACCGATCTCGTAAAGTGGAGTAAATAAAGAAATACATAATTCCAGTAATTAAAATGAAGAGGCTTAATTTTAAACAATAACAAAGAATTTATTTCATTAAGATAAAACCTTATTTAATATTTGATAAAGTCAACAAATCCACATTGAATGTGTAATAATTCCAGAACTCGTAATAACTCATTTAATTTTACAATCATGCAGCAATACCATTATAATTAACACACCGTGTCATTTCTACTTTTCCTATAGGACAAAATGTCTCACATACAATATTTCAAAATCATATACTGATAGATCTCCTTTATCAACATCTGTCTTACGTGTGATATACATTTCACACTTGCATAATTAAATTCAATTAAAACCTTTTATCACTCCTAACACTCTTCTTAATTAATGGGGAGAGAGGGTGAGAGCATACTGAACAATTGACCTTCGTGCAAAATACATGTAAAGAAATTGCCTACCTCGTACATTTGCCGTCGACTGGAACTCGTCATCGGCATGAGGAACCGGACTTCTCCGATGGGCTGCCTGTCTTATCGTCGCTCTCGTGCGACCACCTTTTAGCACTCCACAATTTCAACTCCTCTCTCGATTTTCAAATTTTAAAAGTTTAAGTCTCTCTTCATCTCTCCCCTCTCTCTTAGGCCCCCAGTTTCTCATTGGTTCCGTAAATATGTCACTCCGCCTTCCGGCTATCTAACTGGCCGAAGCCCCCCTTGAAATATCAGATATTTGAGTATTGTCTTTTTCGTGCAGAAAGTTCACACGGACATTTTCCCATGTCCATCAGGAAGTTAATTGACCTCTCGGGTCAAGAGGTTCAACCCCTTCCGCCTGATATAGTACCAAGTGCTGACGTGAATACGAGAAGCCCCCTTTTTCACTCTCGAACTACGTCCGGTCCAGCTGTGTTCAAGGGAACGTTATATGAATTGTCTCGCTGTATGAGGGACCATCCTCTTAGATCCACTTCCACTTTCAAAATAACAATGTTATATTGGGAATTGAAAATTACAATATAACAATTACCCTTCTTCCCCCCCCCCCAAAATTTGGTGGGAAAAAAGCCAATTAACGAGTGGCGAGTTCACTATCACACTGGCAGTGTTACCTGTGACATCATCTCCTTCCTCTCTCAAGTACTGCATCATCTGTAACATTACACTATATATACATATATCAGTCATTTCAGTACAACAAAAATATTACTGGTAACAAAATATCAAATACTCTTTGCATATATACAAATCACAGTGCTCCTGGAAAGTTTTTTTTTTGTTGTTGTTGTAAGCATCAGTTCGATTTATTGTTATTCTGTATCTGAAACATTGTAGCTGCATTCGTGGAATGTCTTTTGAAAAGTTTATAGGACAGAAAAAATGTTTAAACTGTTCATCTTTGTAATGGTACGATTGAGTGTACACTATCTCCTTATGGTTAAACACTGGCCTTGTTGCAGAAATGGACATGAATCGCTGGAATTGCTGGGTAAGGAATCGTTGACCGTTTGAGAATCGTTGCACATCTGGAATTGTTGCGTAACCGGAATCGCTGACCACTTGAGAATCATTGTTTGTCTGGAATTGTTGCGTAACCGGAATCGCTGACCACTTGGAAATCGTTGTTTGTCTGGAATTGTTGAGTGACCGGAATCGCTGACCACTTGGAAATCATTGGGCAACAGGATCTGTATGCTATTTCATGTTTTGTTTAAGCAAATCAATACATATACATTACACTCAGGCCAACTTATTATTACTCTCCTCTCTTAAAACTCACCAAAGTATATTTTTTTACAAATTCAATTTCCATAGTTTTAATTTGTCACCCGGCACACGAAACACTAAAAAAAAACTCTCTTTTTTTTTCTCAAACTCATTTAAATTTGTTAACATTCTCAAAATTTGCCCCATTGAAATTTCTACACTTTATCTACTTTAAATCCTTCCATATAATATATACATTTTCTATTCAAATTTGATACTCCCTTCAAACTTAAATTTTTCAAATTCCTACAATTTATTTATTTTACATTTCTCTGCCTTATGTTTTTCCGCATTATATATATATATATTTCTTATTTAACATCCTATCCATTTCTTTCCTATCCATTTCATCCTATCCATTTCATCCTATCCATCCTATCCATTCCTTCCACTACTTTACATCCTTCCACATAATATATACATTTTTTTTACTTAAATTTGATACTCTCTTCAAACTTAAAATATTGAAATTCTTACACTCTCTATACATTAAACTTCACCACTCTTATCAATTTATATTTTCCTGACCTCATCATGTGTTCTGAATCGAACGTGCCATAAATATAACTCATGTACATATTTATAATAAAGTACTTAAACAATTACACTATCCTCTCAAATACTATAAAAAAAAAAGACTTATATAACTCCAAAAATTTCCGCACAATACTTTAAAATTTTCCTACAATCTCTGAGATGACAGAAAAAAACCCATGTAATCATTTAATTACCATCCTACTGAAAATCTTATAGCTCCCCTGCGATTCTATATTACAATATCCATAATTATACATTTTCTTTCACATATTACCTGGTTTAATCCAAATCTTATACTTGGATACGGAATTTCCCGAATTCATTAAATTATTCACTTTCCCTTAATGAAACCATACTTAAATTTTTTCGTAAATCTTATCACTCACTGAAATTCTCTCAATGCATTCATAATTACAAATTTTCTCTCAAAAACCATCTAACTCAATTCAAATCCCATCCTTGAATACCAAAATGTACATTTTCTTTTCATATATCCCTTGTAATTGAATGCAAAGTCTCCTGAATTAATTCATTTCTCCTCTTTCTCTTTTCAATTTCCAAACTTTGTGTAACATTTATTCTAGCATCTAAATTCCCTGTTCAAACAGAAAAATCTAGTCCCCAGAGAAAATCTAGTAGTGGTATACAAGGTCGCACTGTCCTTCTGCTATTATGTCATTTTCTGGAAAGCGGTCCCCTTTCTGGCCTGCGGCTAATACGGGCATTTCTTCGTGTGAGGTCCTCTCCCAATTAGTCGTACATGGTTCGTACATGTCGCCTTTTTGAAAATGGTCCATCTCGTCATCCGCCATGCTAGTCAGTTCAGTCGGCTTTGTGTTACGTGTGTGTACCTGTGTTTCGCGACTCCCATGGATTAAGCATTTCCCAGGATTAATTAAAATGCGGTTAGTGTTAATTTTGTTCTTACATTCTATTTTCTTTATATATCCAAAAACTCCGTCGTCTAGCGTTCCCTTCGAAAGTTCGTCTCTCTCAAAAAAAAATTTATATGTGTGACCCTATCAAAATATATGTGACCCAATCAAAATATATGTGAAAACGCTTTTTTTTTTCAAATGCTTTTTTATTTAACCTACCATTCGCGTATGTTTATTAAAACTATCTATTCATTTTAAATTATAATTTGCGTCTATTTTCATTACAATTATCTATTTTCTTTGAACTGCCATTTTGATTTTTAATTAAAGTTCTCTATCCATTCTAAACTCTAATTTTTTTATTTTTTTATTTTTAATTACCCATTATTTAGTTATTTAAATTACAACTTTTATTTTGAATTACCAATTATTTATTTATTTAAATTACAATTTTTATTTTTTATTATGAATTATTTATTTATTTAAATTCTAATTTTTATTTTTAATTATGAATTATTTATTTATTTAAACTAGAAAAAAAATGTGTTTTTCTTTTTTTTTTTTTTATATTTACCAATTATCTAATTATTCAAACAACAACTTCCTATTTCCTCTCGCGTATTAATCTAATAAGGGTTGATCAGTCCGTTTATTACATCAAGGACGCGAAGAAAACGTTTATTTTTGTTATGAGATTTCAGTGCCTTTTTATTTATTTATTTATTTTTTTTTATTTAACAATTATTTATTTATTTAAATCACAATTTTTATTTTTAATTCCCAATTATTTATAGTTCCATATTTATTTAAACTTCCTTAATTTATAATTCAATGTTTATTTAAAATTTCCTTTATTTATAATTCAATGTTTATTTAGAATTTGCGTTCCACCTTTCGCGTTGCATTTTGTGAATGCCGTGTGTTTTCTTTGTTACAAAATTTTCAAAAATTTGAATTACGGTTTGTCCGCGCTCTCACCTATGTTTAAATTTCTTTCGTGCTTTAATTGAATCAATTTAAATTTAAATTCTTTAAAGATCTCAACGCATAGCTGTGTTTAGGCCTAACAGGTGTTGGAAGAAGCACTGTGCGTGAACCAATTGTACTGTTTATACCGTCTCTTTGTAAATTTTCTGCTGATTCATCCTTCCCTTGCGTGTTCCCCCGCTCCATTTGTATACAACCCCCATCTAATTGTGTTGGTCCCTCTTGTGTATCTCGTTCTATTTCTCCCGCCTCTTTATCCGTGTTTCCTTCAATTTGTGTACAGTCCTCCTGTTCTGAAAGTTCTAAATTCTCCTGCGTTTCTAGCGTGATATGTCTGTCTGAGTCCCCCCCTGCTGAAGAAATGTTTGCGTTTGGAGAGTCTTTTGGAGGGATGATTGCATTCTCTTGTGCGCTCTGAGTTGTTTCGTTTTGCACTTGTTCGGTAACCGGTTTCGCGGATTTAAGAGTAAGAGTGTTTTCGTCTCTGTACTGTCCGTTTGCTATTTCCTCCTCCAACATGATAAGCGGAATATTCTCATTTTGACCGCGGTCTTTCTTTAGTTCCGGTTTTGGTTCAGAGTTTTGTTGCGCGTTTTTAGGAGTGGGGAGAAGAGGTGACTTGTATTTGTTTATGTACGGCATTTTTAGATGCGGCTTGCGGTCGGGAAGAGTCCTCAATCTATTTATGTGGGCTTTTATGATTTTAGAATTTGGTTTGTCACACAGTTTTATTTCATATACAAATCTATTTATTCTATTAATTACTCGATAAGGTCCCGTGTGGTTCCCTTTTTTATACCGATTATTATTGTTTTCCATGAAAACCCTCGACCCGATTTCCAAATCCCTGAATTTAGCTCTTAGGAGTTGTTGACTTTCTTGGCGTTCTTTCGCGAGAATTAAATTTTTATTTGCCTCCTTGAATGCGTTATTCATCACTGTTATTTTTCTTTATATGTAATCCTGATATGTTGTTTCTGTATTGTTTTCTGTTACATTAGTTTCAAAAAAGGTTGGAAGGTCTCTTCCAAAAAAAAGAAAGTTTGGTGTTTCTTTGGTGCTTGAATGTACTGTCGCGTTGTAAACAGCTACGTGGCATTGTACTGCAGTATCCCAGTATGGCGAATTCTCCGCTAATGTCGCTAAGGTGTGTTTTAATTGTTTGTTTGTTACCTCCACTATACCGTTAACCCATGGCGAACGTACCGATGCTATTCTGGCAACTATTCCGAGTTTTTCTGTCATAATTTGGTGTATATTAGATGTAAACTGAGAGCCTGCGTCCGATAAAACTGTCCTAGTACATCCCCAATTCATAAAGTAATTTAAGAGTCTATCAGCAACCGTAGTGGCCGTAATATCTGGGATTGGAAACATTTGTATATGTTTGGAGAAATGGTCTACCACCGATAACACATATTTATTATTTGAAGTGCTAGTTTGAAACGGTCCGCAAATGTCTGTCGACAAAATTTGCACGGGCCCAACAGGTATAGGATTTCTTCCCAGGGGAACGGGCTGATTTTTTCCCTTTTTCTTTCTACACTGTTCGCAAGATGTAATAAAATTTTGTGTGTCACTGTACATACCCGTCCAAAAATATCTGTCCGATAATAGTTTATAAGTTTTATCAATCCCTGCATGTGTTACGTGTGTAATTGCTAAAATTTCTTTCTGTAAATTTCTGGGTATAACTATAGTTTTGTTCAAATTGTCTCTCCAAGGTCTGTCTTTCCAGTTTCCTACGTGCATTAATAAATTAGTTTCCTCGTCAATATATAATGTGTCATAATGTTTACCCTCTTTAAAATTTCGATTTTGTAAATTTTCTCTGATTATTTTTAATTTTGGATCTTTAATTTGTTCGTCTAAAATTCTATCTAACGCTGGGATTTCTGTTATTGTATTTATCTGTGCAATATAGACACTATCCTCATTCACATATCCATTTCTTTTCACCGTGTTTTCTCCCTTAATTTGTTCTATCAGGTTAATTTCTCCCCTTGGATTCCCAATGTTTTGTTTTCCCTCATTCTGCTCTGTCTGTTTACTTTCAAAATCATCTCTACTTAAAAAATCCGCTAATAAATTATCTTTACCCGGGACGTGAATAAATTCATAATCGTATTCAGATATCTCTAAAAGCCACCTCTGTAATACGCTGGGTGGGTTTTGTATTTTTAAATGCTGTCCCAAAGGTAAATGGTCCGAAAGCACGAAAAACTTTCGTCCGAAAAGAAAATTCCTAAAAAATTTCATTCCCTGATGCATAGCAAGTAATTCAATTTTCATGGCCGGATACTTTTGCTCCAGTATCGATAATTTCCTGCTAAAATATGCAATCGGTTTTAAAATCCCATCTCTGTATTGTAAAAGAGCGCCTCCTATGGACTGAATGCTGCCATCGATATTCAGATAAAAGTCTTTGTCAAAATCTGGCTGTATAAGTAATGGTTTCTTGAAAAAACATTCTTGGAGTGCCTGAAATGCCTCTTCACATTTATTATCCCATTTAAATTTATTATCCTTTCTTGTTAAGTCAGATAAAACCGCGGTTAATTGAGCATAATTTTTTATTGAATTTCTGTAAAAATTACAAATGCCTAAAAATCTTTTTAATTTTCTTAAAGTTTTTGGTACTGGAAATGAAGTGATTTTGTTTATATTTTCATCTGTTGGTGTAATGCCTTTTTGACTAATTTCAAATCCTAAATATGCTACTTTTTCTACAAAAAATTTACATTTGCTGGGTGTCAGAGTTAGGTTGTATTTTCTTAATTTATCGAATACTAATTTTAATTTATGTATTAATTCTGAATAAGAGTTAGCCGGGATTATTATGTCGTCGATGTAAGCTTGTATGTTTTCCTCTCTTAAGTCCGCTAAAATGGTGTCCATAACCTGTTGAAAAATTGGAGCGGAGCTTACATGTCCAAAAACGAGTCTTTCAAATTGGTAATTGCCATAGGGCGTTGTAAAAGCAAATAATTCTTTTGTGTCTTCAGGCAAAACCAGTTGGTTGAATGCAGAATGAAAATCCAGTTTCGAAAAGTATCTGTGTCCCGCTAATTTAGTTATGATTTCATTCACACGGGGAATTTTGTAAGGAAACAGTGTGGATATGTTATTAATTAATCTCAGATCTAAACATAAGCGGTACTCTCCACTTGTTTTACGCACTAAAATAATCGGCGATGCAAAATTTGATTTTGTTCTGGCAATTATCCCTGCTTCTTCTAACTCTTTTAATTGACTTTTTGCGGTATCCTGCAGTGCGTACGGAACGTCGTATGGCCTGGAACGTATTGCGTGGTCATGTGCAAGCTTTATCACCGGTTTTACGATGTCAGTCGCTCCTAAAGTTTTTAATGATTTTGAAAAAACGTCCGAATATTGCATTACAAATTTGAGGAAATCTTGTTTAATGTTTGGGTCCATGTGGTCCGTATTAAAATCTTCTGTTTTCAAATCTTTTTTCCTTTCTGCAATTATTTCCGGTTTAGCTTGTATTAAATTTATCATCTCTTCGTATTTATGTGTCCGCTCACTAATTTCTGGTTCTTTAATGTCCTGTTGTTGTATCGTAAAATCTGTTGTAATGTTTCCTAAAGCCATGTTTTTGTTTCCTAAAGCCATGTTTCAATCTTAATTTTGTTCTCATTCATGTGGTATATTCCATAATTCATTACAATGTATGATTTTTCTTTGGGTTCGAACAAAACCTCTGTTACATTTTCTAGACTTTCCTCACTATATACTACAATATTCTCCCTTGAATTAGGTTTGATTTGTACTTTTCTTAAAATTTTGGCTAGATTCGGTTTTTCCTGTATTATCTCATTTATTTGTCTATCAATTTGCCTATCAGCATTTAAAATTATTTCTATGTCGCCTATCTTCAGAATGTTTTTTTGTGTATTTAAAATGGATTGATTTTTCTGTAAAAAGTCAAAACCCAATACTCCCTTGAATTTTTGTGTAAATTTTGCTGTTGTGACAAAAAAAATGTGTTTGAACTGTTTTCCCTGAATTTTGAATGGAATTTCCACAGCTCCACTCTCGATTTTCAAATTTTAAAATTTTAAGTCTCTCTTCATCTCTCCCCTCTCTCTTAGGCCCCCAGACTCTCATTGGTTCCGTAAATATGTCACTCCGCCTTCCGGCTATCTAACTGGCCGAAGCCCCCCTTGAAATATCAGATATTTGAGTATTGTCTTTTTCGTGTAGAAAGTTCACACGGACATTTTCCCATGTCCATCAGGAAGTTAATTGACCTCTCGGGTCAAGAGGTTCAACCCCTTCTGCCTGATATAGTACCAAGTGCTGACGTGCAATGACCAAGTGCTGACGTAGCAATGTTATATTGGAAATTGAAAATTACAATATAACAGATATACCCTCAATAGGATTGGAAATTGCATGTCAACGGCTGAGATAGCGGCTGGGATAGTTGCGGCTGAGATAGTTTTGAAAGCAGTTGGAAATATGTAGGGGGTAACCCTCATAACCTACTTCCAAGAAATTAAACAACAACCCTTCTCAACGACAGATACAATTGAAATGGAAGCTCATAACTTGCTGAGACTCCATAACACGATGTAACATCTGCGTTAAACCCGTCCTACAACGGACACAATTTAAATCGGCTTTGTGGGAGAAGGGTTTTGTCAACTGCACTAAAATAGCATGCACTAAAATAGTTAAATTCTATTAAAATAGCATGCAGTAAAAATATTATATGCATACACCACGACTTGTTGACGACTGTTGGAAATTTAAAAATATTTTAAGACAATCTTAAGAATAAATTACAAGTAAAATAATAAAATGATAATCCCTTTTGCACAATGCTACTAATTAAGGTATAAATGACAGAGAAGTTAACTGTTAGGATATATCACTGTCGAATGTGAATTTCTGAAAATATAGAGTACAGGTTCACACTCACTTTAAACAGTAAAAAAAATTAACAGGATGAATTCTGTGAAATTCGAAAAAAGAATAAATTTTTTGCATTGTGTATGATTAACCGCAATTTAATAATAGAAAGATACTAAATTAAGAAAAATGTTTTTGTCGGTAGGGAAAGTCCTGTACTGTCTCACACGAGTTAATTACTACTTTCTTACAGAATCTATTGGACTCCGCTTGTTGGCAAGTCATTCCCTGTTGGCATCGGATTTTTACATTTCTTACGCATCATTTAACTGCAAATGAAGCGAATAGTGGGCAAGTCATAAAATAATTTTATCGAGGATCTTCTTTTCAGCAACTCTTTTCCCACACTGAACACACTCTGTAATTATTCTTACAATGTCTCAATTTGTTCCTTGTCAAGAAAGCAAAAGAAATATCAGTTAGATCATTAATACTTGCAGATATTCATAATTAACTGAACACAAATTATTTTTGTGTGTGAATTGTATTATCTAGATAATAACCTATAATTGTGTTGTATAATTCAGTTATATTATGTTTTAATAAGCGTAGAAGAGAACAAGTGGTTAGGAGAAGAGTTCACAATAATGAGCTATTTAAATAGAAATTGTTCCTGTTTAAATAGTTCAAATAAATACAATGTAAGCGAAATAAAGTAATACTTGTAAGATAGAATTCTTCTATAGAAAAATTCTATCTTACAAGTGAGTTTTCCTGCTTTTGAGATGCTTTAATACTGGTTGATTATATGTGCTTAGAGAAAAAGTAGAACTGGCAGGTAGTATTCAGAAGTAGTGCACTAGAAGTAGGATGGATAACTATAGTATGCGACTTTCTGGGAAGACTGACGAAGTCTCAAGAAAGAACATGATCCTGGCTCTGCCCAAGCTGTCTTCGTGTTCACTCGGAGTACAACCATGTTATATATATGGGTCTGCAAGTCCTTCCGAGAGGTTGGTGTTAGTGGAAGGATAGTACGGTCCATGTAGTTTGCTGCTACCACTGGATTTTGATCTAAATTGGGTGATACTTCCCGATTATTCATACAGATATTTTACACCGTCAGGTTGATTGGTGGTCTGGGTCGAAGAAGGAGAAACATGTGCCGAAATAAAGTAGACATGTATAAAAGAACAAAATTCAATTTAAAGAACATTAATTAATTTTAAGGAAATTAATATTAAATTTAAATATATTTTAAAAAACAAAACCTGGACAGTGTATATTTAAATTTGCAGCAACATTGTGCAAAATGTTTATTTCCACTCACAGACTGAAAAGTTGGTAGAAGTGAAGGATAGGGTAGGGCATGGCTGCTTCTCTCCATACGAATTGAATTCGCATTTCATCACCTAGACAGGAACAATGACGTCCAGACGTGAACCCGTAGTATTTTTTTTTATAAAGACATCTGAGCCGAAGTAATGGCTGCCGCCGGAAGCCACATAACGTGTGGCGTATTTAGCAGAACACTAGTAGACACAGGTCAGCAATACCGGTGACTTCTGAAAACCACACTGCACGTATCAGGACTCTCATAGGAATTCTAGATGACACAAGAGTAACGGCGGTATCTGTAGGTAGCATATTGTACTGAATACCACCCGTTAAAAGACGAGCCGCATCACTTATTTTAGTCAATATCAGCGCCATGACACCACAACAGAAAGTTCTTTTTACGAGATAATTCACGCTACTACCAATTCCCGGTTAATTGACTCGAGCTAGAGTGATATCGAGATTCCATGCTGTATTTCCAGTATCAGTTGTGTTTAAAATGAATTCACCCTATGTAGCATATGTGAAAGCTTTCTGATCATGGAGATAAAAACGTAAGGAGTTAAAACTTCAAATTAAGAAAACGCCAATCTCGTTTGACACAATAATTCAAGCGGCGCTGGGATAACATAATTAGTCCTGCATTGTATGCATGGCTGTGGTGAAAGACCTAAAATATTTATTTAAACAGCCATATTTGTAAAAATAAATTATTAGCACAATGCAAAGAAAAATTGAAGCAAAGAATATTCCTACGTATTAAAAACTATTTTACCTTTCAATTTATTTTTATCTCCCTATATTCTGTATTCAATCCTACAACTATAAAAAATACTGGTCCATTATGCTTAAATTTAGGGAGCACTTAATTTAAAAGTAATCAAAAGTACATATACTAAATACTACGCCTTTGTCTTGTGTCAACTAACAATAGCAACTACTTTACTAACACTAGCGACACCTAAATATAATACTCAAAGCATTATGGTATTTTCGAGCGTTTCATCCGTAAAATCAGTTGCCTAATCAACATCTTATCAGTAAAAATGTACATCTGAAACTTCCAAATGCGAATACTTAGGCAATAAATACTTGTCCTTTTTCATCGGTTTGTGAATGTGCAGCCAATATTTATAAGAAATTCTAATGTAATATTTTGTCTCTAATTTAAATATGATTGCTCAATGACGGCGGACATTTTGATTCGCCTCTGCACGAGATTTATGTGCTTGTAAGTGTTTATTGAATCATTCCTGCACATGATAGCAATTAGCAGCCAATAAGCATATCGTATCAATTAAGCAATCATTCCTTTTATAAGAGTTTTATTGTTGGATCTTAATAATGCTCTATAAATTTGCAATTGTTATTTTTGTCTGTCTCTCTTTGCTGTGGTGTCCGATATCCTAGTCTTTTAAATTATCTACTATACATTGCAATCGCATTTCTGGTCACTTTACAATAATTTAATAATTACAATAATTTAATTACTACCGTGTACAGTCATCGGCTTTTCTTTACAAAAATATTTGGGCGTTTATGAAGGAACTGTATGTATGTGTTCAAGATAAAATCGTACAGGAATTTATCTAGGAGTTCAAAATCGGACGACATATCTTCTAGTTTGTCAGTCAACTTTCTATTCATAACACTATTCGGGTTCTTTCTATATCTGAAGTTGACCTTAAAACTTTTGAGAAAAAAGAAAACGTGAATTTGTGCACAAGCAATAATTAAATTGTCCACAGTGTGAAATTCTACGCAAAGAATTTTTAAAATAAGAATATTATGTTGAAGAATATTATATGAATATAATTATGTTGAAGACACGTTATGGGGTTTTCTTCAGTGCAAGTGGGTCAAGATCTGCAAGTAAAATGAGCTTACTACGTATGAGTAGTGCTTGAATGCAGTACTGGTATTGCCACTCAAACAGAAAAAGAATAATTTGAGTAAAGACGGAAAAGCAGATACGAAACACAGAATAATAAAACCGAAAAATATGGCATGCGAGTTAAAAAGGTAAGCCCTGAAAAAATGAGATGGAGATAAGATTTAAAGATAAGATTTAAAATAAAATAAGACAGACCAGTCAAGCAGGGAGAAGTCATAACTAGACCATATATCCATATGGTATCATAGACAAATCATTAACAAACAATTGGTGTTTTTATTGACGACAAACCTCAAAGCAGTCTACTTCAAACACTGATGTCTTGAATGATATCGGTAAAGAAAAAAAGAAAACGATGGTTGGTCATCCAACAGTAATTTGTTATGGAAAACATATTGGATATTGTATTTTAACATAATTTTTATATTATATCCAGTGATTCTTTTGTATTCACGCTGTTTTAACATTGTGATAAATAGTTATGTCCATATTAAGACATTTTTCTCTTTTTCTCATAGTTCTCTACATGTATCAATTCAAATGTAGTATGAGAAACAGAAGTACATGTTTTAATGTATTTACACGAACTTTTTGTAATTAAAAAATCAATAATATATTCAGATAGATTTATTTCTTCAGATGGAATTGTTTATTCTTCTGCCAACTTAGCGAAATTCAATTAAAATATTGAAATAACAAAAAATGAATGCTAATGGACTTCGTGATAAGACTTTTAAATTTTTCTTTGCCAAAATAAAGAGCACTTTAGAAAAACTAAAAACTTTATTTCGTACATCAGAGAATAAGACGGTTCTCATTCAAAGCAACATTCGTTCTTTGCATGCCACATGCTAAAATTTACATTTCATAATTAGATGGAGGAGAATAATTATTTGAAAATAAAATTAGGTGTCTGAATAAATTGTAATATAAAAGCAAAATATTTTGTGTTAAAATGAACTGTTTTTGTATATGCAATATAGTTTAATAAATGTAATTTGATTTATTTGATTAATCAATAAATATCTGTACAAAGTAACAAAGAATCAATATTGCAAATCTTGATATTTTAGACATAAATGAAATTTCTGAATTATTTGATAGTTTTATTTTATGCATTACTGAAAATGTTAGTTATCATTTTAACAGCTAATTACGTGAGTACCTTAAATTAATCCAAATATGCAAAGAAATATAGTTGATTTGTGATAAGTGTTTTGTCAACATATTAGAGTTTTTCTTCAATATAATTTCTTATTATAGTGACGAAACACAAGCTTAAAGTGTTAATATTCTTTATCTCCTATTTAAAATATTCTATAACAAAAACTTTTTATATAACAAAAACAACTCACTTAACAAAACAGTTTTATGTTTGAGCTTTTATTCAATGCAGTACGTACAGTACTTTTTGACCGTGGGGAGACGGAAATGAAAATTTAGGGGGTAAACTTTCTATTTGCCCTATATAAATATATAATTATTGATATGCAATTTTTAACTACTATATTTGCATATATAGAATGAATTACTATATAGTAATTACTATTACACCTGCTATACTCCAAATCTGTAGCATAAAAAGAAACAACATTGTTTTTTTTTTCATTATAGCCTGAATTTATTAGCATTTAGCTGGGTAACATAAAATATCTCTGAGAAGGCTTCGCCCTCCCAGATGTATGCCTGAAAGAAACATTGCTTTTAATACGAAAAAATTAAAACTAATACATTTATAAATAGAAATATCTAATACACTTTTTTTCAAGTGATATCAGTACAGCACTGTCTATAAAACAGTAGAGTTAAATATATTGGTACTTTAAAGGAACTTTCATTTTACGTACACTAATTCTTAATAACTTCACGTTACCTATCTTTGTACTTTTGTTCAAAATCTATTGCGATCGTTCTCGACTTTCGGAGCAAGTATACAGCTGAAACTCGACACAGGGAATCTCGCAGAACATTTTAATCTATAAAAATTTCGCGTCATAACGTTAAATCGTTACGCTATTTACGTACGTTCAAACTATATTTTTGATGCATTTTCGAATTACGGTTTGGTATCTTCAGGTGTAACGCTCTCTCAGCTCTGACACATGGATTCATGTATAATACTATATGGGTTTATACGCCACTTATGTTATTTAAATAATAAGAGGGTGGACGATGAAGTAAAACTAAAACTAGAAATGAAAACTAAAAGTAAATATTGAGAAAAACCAAGTTTTTCAATGTCCGCCCCTACGCAACAGTGGTGCACAAAATAAAAAAATAAATTTTCATTGCACACAAATTTAAATTAAATTGAGGGTGTTGGTAGATTCAGTTCAATGCAATACTATGTAAATATTATAATTGTAAAAAAATGATTATGCAAAATTGTCTATACTAATTCAACCGCCTACACCCACATTTCCCGTTGACAGTTTTGCAATTAAGATAACTGCCAAATCCTGTCTATAACTACTAAATCCTGCTAGGAAGAATAAATTTATATACTCATATACTTAGACATATCGACAGTCATACTTAAACAAAACATACATACATAGACAGAATGTAATAATTAGGTAATATTTGGATGTCCATATATCTATCAATTGCTTGTAGCCAAACTTTTGAACACGTCTATATATTTATTATACATTATAGTTAAAACCATCATACATCATAGTTAAAACAAAAATTATTTAAATATTAATTTGACTTCTTACAGAGAAATTTAAATATTAAATATACAGGGTATCCCAAAAAGATGAAAACGCGTTTTAATTCTTTACCTGTTGGAGATAAATGGGCAATATAAATTGTAAAAATGTTGAAAGTAAGATAGGAAATAAGATTACGTTAATGAAAGAGACCTCCCATTTATTTTCAAAAAGTTACACTTTTTTAAATTTTTATACGACCCCCTTAGACAAATAGGGTCAATCACAAAATTTTTATTTTTAATGCAACAAGATCATTAAAAAAACCGCATATATGTATCTTTAAAATTGAGCGAGTTATATTTAATTGAAAATTGAACATTGTGAATGGGGACCCAATATCAAATTAGAAATGTAAATTTGTGACATATCACAAAAAAGAAAAACTGGATGATAATACATAGGATACCTAACCGTGTAGTGAGTACAACTGCTTTATATGATCTCTGTCTGTGTAATGCTTTATTTAGATGCATTTGTGATTAAAAATTTTGACACACATTAACGCATTTTTGATCTAATCAATTTCCATCGTCAATTTATGTTCCCTATTTTCACTGATGAAATAGCCTTTCACATGGTACGGAAAAGTAGCATAAGTCAGATTTTTTCCCTTTATCATAATTCAGTTGATTTTATAGATACAGATAGGCGTTTTTTTTAATGATCTCGTTGCATTAAAATAAAATTTTTTTGATTGACCAAATTTGTCTAAGGGGGTCGTATAAAAATTGAAATAGTGTAACTTTTTGAAAATGAATGGGAGGACTATTTCATTAACGAAATCGTATTTCCTACCTAATTTTCAACATTTTTGCAATTTACTTTGCTCACTTATCTCCAACAGGTAAAGAGTTAAAGCGCGTTTCTATCTTTTTGGGACACCTATATAGCCGATCGAATGATCAAATATATTAAGTGAAGTCTAATTTTGTTTTTATATAGTTGGATAAAACAGACATCGATTTATTCATTAATCGAATTTAACATCGATTTATGCATTTTATATATTCCGTTTACTTAATTACCGGTAAAATTTAAATTAATACATTTTGTTATAAGTGTAGTTTTATATAATCACTATAATCTAGCATGTTTCTAAAAAAATGTGCATTGCAGATATGGTCCAGTTAAGAGAGCTCATGTACTGGATGAGTTAACAATAGGCATCAAGTTAAAAGTTAAGAAACTTTAATATTTAATTATTTATTATGAAAAATTTACTGGTTTCTACCATTGAATTTAAATATAATTTATATACACATGCGAAAATATATGCTTTTCTCCATTCCAAAGAATTTGCATAACTACATTTAAACTTGTGTACACGAATGATTAAATAAGAAATCCTCAATATACATCTAAACCTTCCTTTTGATTTTAAAAAATATCACAAAAGTGCACACTGAATAACAATGTAAAAATGAAGCTAATTTAAATAATGAGTTATTACAATTTTTTTATTTTTAGCGCAAAGCAAAATTGAACTTTCAGCTTCTAGCATTTAAGTAATCTAAGAAAGATTTCGTAAACATGCAAGATAATTTAAATTTCTTTTGTGACTTTGTTACTTGGCAACAATAGTTCCTTCCGAGTGCTGCATAATGAGAAGGGCAGAATTTTTAGCGTGTAATTCAGTCACGAACAGCTGAATTTTCGTAGTATAATAACTTTTATTATGCTTACTATATATAGCTAGCCAGTAACTATGATAAAATATTAGATATTCTCAGGACGTACACACGATGTCTGGGGAAGTCCGTATCAGGAAAATTTCTCGAGGACTAAAAGAGTTATTCTTATATTTTTAATGCAGCTGAAGAGAAAATCCCCTATGACTCTACACGACAATAAAACGGTGACATTTTTATCAATTTGGCAATATTGAAAAAAATTGCCCAGTTTGCAACATCCCGCCAAATTTTTCGCTAAACATTACGGACTGGCGGAAAAATGGGTTATTCAAATAGTCGTTATTTCCAAGATATTGAATTTTCATCAATTAGTCGTCATTTTCATTGATATAGTATCAATTTTATAAATTTGATGACATTGTCGACAATTTAGAAGCATTTAAAAAGACTCACCAAATTGGCGATATGCCGCCAATATTCGTCGCCAGAATTTCTACAAGAGTTAGAGACGGAGAAATAGGTTATCCCTATAGTGGATTCTTATATTTTTTCCAAGATATTGCATCAATTTGGCTACATTTTTATCAATTTGGTGACATTTTTATTAATTTGGTGACATTTTCGTCAATTTAGCGACATTTTCGTCAATTTGGCGACATTAAAAAATCTCGACAAGTTGGCGATATTCCACCAATTTCGACACCAACATTTCGACAAGCGTTACCCAGAGATAGATAGATAAACAGACATGTAAATCAAGGTTTTTATATTATAAATTATAGCTTTTGTTACTTTCCCTATATACATAATGTATAAGGAAAGGTTTCCCTATATACATAATGTATATATAATGTATAAGGTGACCGGATCAAAAATTCGAATTCGAGTTTTCGACGGGAGAGCACGTTTCAAGCATCCCTGATCACGAATCAAACATTTTTGAGGTGATGTCTGTGTGTGTGTGTGTGTGTGTGTGTCAGTGAGTCTGTGGAGACGATATCTCACGAACAAATAGAGCGATTCGAATGAAATTTGGTACAAAGAGCACAATCCGTGAATACTGGAAGTCTATTGTTTTTTGACGCAATCGAATGTTCAGAACTCCCCTAAATTTTCGAGTGAAACATTGAAAAAATCCTCAAAAAATCAAAAACTTTAATAAAATTACGCAAATAGACATTTCTTATATAATTTTACCTTAGAAAACGATTGACATAAACTTTAGAACGCTAGCATGAACCGTTCTTGAGATATCGCAAATTTTTTAAATAAATTTATCAAGAAATTCCATAAATTAAATAAAATATATTAACTGTTGAGAAACATGTTCACTTTTCATATGTAATATCATGCGATAAATTGGGTGACATCATTCTCGTGGATCTAGCTCGTTCCATTCATGAGAAAAGATACTTTGAGTAATACTTTTGTATTTGAACGCCAATAATCATTTATACGCTATAAGAATAAAAGAATAACTTATATCTCCGTCCATTACGCTTGGCAAGATTTTGGCGACGAATTTGGCGGCATATCGCTGACTTGGCGACTTTTTAAATGTTGCCAAATTAACGAAAATCTCGCCAAATGAATAAAAATGACGCTAAATCAGTGAAAATGACGACTAATTGACGAAAATTCAATATTTTGGAAAGAATAGAAGTATCTATTGGAAGAAAACCTTTTTTTTACTGTAAAAGTAGTAAATTCATTGCATTATATAAGGAAAGTCATGTGTTGCCCACATCAGATTTTTTGTATTAGTGTTCTACATAAAAAGCATTTTGCCACCTTGGAATCATGACCGTATCAGGTACGCTTTGTCAAGTAAAATTAAGCTCCAGCCTTTCCTCTAGATCAGATACAACAATATAGCATATTAAAGAAATAAAATGAGTATACAATCAGTTAATCGCCTATTAAAATAATGGTATGCTTTGTAATAAATATGTTAAGGGTTTAATGAAAAATATTAAATCAGCAATCGTAATTTTAAAGTAAATAATTTTCCCAAAATTTAAAAGCAGTATAACTGTCGCAAGATTAGCTTGATTGTTAAAACTGAGGAGTGAATATTAAAATAAAATTTGGCATACATATATATATATATATATAGTATATTAAATACAATTTTTGAAGAACAATGCTATTCAGAATATTACTGGAACTCATACATATTTACCCCCCCCCCCCGAACAATGTCGAGTTTATCTGCTAGTTTATACACTATCCGACATGGTGTTGCACATGGTGTTATTTTATGGTGTTGCACAAAAAATACAACACCATGAAAGAGCTAATAGAATGTGATGATTAAGGACATACAGAGATGGCATGTATAAATAAGTGCTGTTAATTCCAGAAAGATAATGCCATAAATTAATGGCACATACAGGGAGATCAGTAGGCAGTAGAACCACCTCTTACGGCGATACAAGCAGAAATTCTTCGAAGAACAGGTGCAATAAGCGTGCGGATAGTTTCCTGACGGATGGTTGACCATATGCCTTCAACCATCCGCCACAGATCGTCCTCTGTTTGAGGCGGGGGCAGGGCAGTCAAACGACGGCCAACCACGTTCCATACATACTCGATAGGTAGGAGATTTGGAGACAGCAAAGGCCAAGGAAGTACCTGGATACCTTGCAAGGCTTGTCTGCTGATGGTTACACAATGGTTGATTGTGCGGTCGCGCGTTATCTTGCTGGAAAACAACATTTTGCAACCGCTGAAGGTAGGCCAGTGCAATCGACATGCAGCCATTGTGCTTCGGATACGAACCAGAGGTGACTAGCTAACGATGCCGATGGCACTCCAAACTATCATGCCTCATTGTCGAGCAGTATGCCGTTCAACAGTCGCAGAAAGATTGAATATGTCTCTACGTCGCCTCCGGACTCCCACACGGCGACTGCCATTCGACAAACAGAACATAGACTCGTCGCTAAACCCTTCTCTGTCCCATTCAGTCGTCCAAGAGGCTCGGCCCCGATCCCACTGCAATTTCTCACGTCAGTGTCTTGTCTTGTCTTCAATGTCAGTCTTCGCAAAGGACGGTTTAAGTGCAAGCCGCTTTTGGTCAATAGTCATGAAACTATTCTCGATGGTATTGGTATATCCAATGTACCCTACAAATTGTGCAGAATGTTGACAGTCAACGTTTGTGGAATGGCACCGCATGGTCTCAAATGCGTCGATCAATCCGTGCTGACGTACTTCTGAATGGACCTGCACCACTCCGACGATTCACATACCTTTCTTAAATCCATCGCCTCTAAATCCTTTGCACAGTAGACGTATCTACGCGTGTTTCAGCGGTGTTACGCCGGTACGAGCTTCCAGTCGTACGTAGGCCTAAAATGAACTACCTCGTTCAATAGTATAAATGCTGAAAAAGACTTCGACCATCTCTTCAACAACACATGTCTTCTGAAACGAAAAACAGTTCGGAAAACGAGTTTCCGTAGGGGATACCTAGTAACAACTGTTGGCTTATCGGCCGTTTTCGTCCCTTTTATCCCACTCTCTAATCACGTGTCCTACTTGCATTTCAGATAATTTGCATACATCGGCGAGCTGAATTTATCTCGCAATTTACATAATTATACGGACAAAGCTTCATGGTGTTGCTTTTTCTATGGCGGGTAGTGTATATGTTTTAAATACATCACCTTATTCTCAAAATAAAATTCGTCATCTGACCCTTTAGCATAATAATCTAAACTAGACTTCATGATTTTATATTATGAATTTATATTTCTTAAGATTTGGTAACTGACTAACAATATTTCATGCGTATTGAAGCAGAAGCACTCACTTATCTGCATGAACAGACTTAAATATCTGAAATACTGGAAAGATTACTCAAGGTATCTATCTTGGGGTGAACTTAACAGTAATGTTGCTAGTCATCCTTATTTTTGTATGCCACCTGATGGCATTCATGTCAAATACACGTTTGATAAGCCTTATGAAATTCAGGTCCCTTCGCTGGACGACTGGAAAAGGACTCCCACCTACAATAAACGGAACTGTTTTGAATGGTACACGGATGGCTCGAAGATTGGCACAAGCACTGGTGCTGGTGTTTGCTGCCCTGATGATGGTACTGAGCTGTCTTATCCGCTTGGCAATTTTGCTACTGTCTTTCAGGCCGAAGTCTTTGCCATCCTTATGTATTGTAGAATCTGCTGACAGGAAGTATAAGAATAGCCAGATTTTCATCTGTTCTGACAGTCAGGCTGCTCTTATGGCTCTTGGGAAGTTCACTATGACGTCTTCCCTTGTTTGGGAATGCTATAATACACTCTGTGAAATTGCTAGCAATAACAATGTCATTCTTTACTGGGTTCCTGGTCATTCGGGCTTTTGTGGGCCCTGAGCCGGCCTCGGGAATCCCCAATGACCTTGTTAGAAGAACTGTCTATGACATCTTCAGGAAGCTTCAATGTAAGAACTGGCGTAATACTAAGGGACAAAGGCAAGCGAAATTTCTCAACTGCAATTGCCCTAGTACACGTCAAAAAGAGCTTTTCAAGCTCAGCAGAACTGGCATCAGGAGGGCTGTTGGGCTCCTTACTGGGCACTGCACCCTCAAGAGACACCTTAACATCATGGGTATCACTAAAGATTCGCTTTGCAGAGGCTGCAATTACAGCGAAGAAACTGCTGCTCACATTCTCTGTGAATGTGAGGCTTACTCTGCTCACAGATTCGAACATATTGGTTGTCATGTGATTGAACCCTGGGAGCTGAACGACATACCTGTCAAGTGCCTGCTTATTTTTGCATCGGCTACTGGTCTCTTTTCTTAGAGATCTTTTTTTTTTCTTATGGGGTAGTACAATAGACCTCTGGTCGATGTGCTGGGCTCTTCTGGAGCCACCCGCCTTCATTTCATTCATTCAACAATATTTTAGCGTGTAATTTAATGAAAATTTACATTTTATTTGTCGTATATGATCAAGTTACGAAGAGTAGAATTTTTTTTTATCGAAATACATTTTAATATATTTACTAGATAATATTTGCACAACAGTACATAATTGGTTTTAAGTATTTTTAGGACATTTTTTAATGCGATTTGGACGAGACATAATGTGTTTAATGTAAGTACGATTTATTGACTAAATGGGAATAAATCACTCATGAGCCATCCACTTAATAAAAGTTATTATTAAATTCTATTCTGCTCTATTATTAACAATATAAAATTTTAAATAAATTTCCATAAAATATTTCTGGATTGTCTTGTTTAGGTTAAAATTAGCGTATGAACAATGGTTTGATATGAGCAATATATCACCCTATATGTTGCTCTGGGTTTCAATACGCATAACGAGTAAAATGTTTTAAACAAAGTATAATAGTTCTGTACAAATGGTGGACGCATTTCCAATATAACCTGCAATAAAAGCATCCTATCAAGGAAATGCAAAATGGTAAAACTTACACTTGAATAAATACAATGTTGCTACATACACTGGATCTAAACGCTTCAGGCATTAACTGGAAGCTACGATGTCGCCTACTGCAATACTAATATAGTCCCAATAAAAGGTAATATCAATAGTCACAAAGCATGTGGCAGGATTTTGGGCTATAACCCACTTTATGCTAGAACAAATAAATATAAAACTTCGTTTTTGGGGAGAAAGTTTTTATTCGTAACTCTGCATGAGTAGCTTCAATGGAGGCTTCAATCATAAGAAATATTTAATTCTTAGAAACTTGGGAAGTGTTTAAATTTTCATCATCAACTGTTAAACATTCCCTTTTATATATATATAGAAGCGAAGTTAAATATTGGACAATGCAGGCCATTTTGAGGGAAAAAAATGTCTGTTCAATTTTTTGAAGATCCATCAAATTTTAATAGATTAAATAGATAAATAAATAAAATGTTCTATTACTAGACACAACTGTGCATCAAATTTCAACTCTCTAAGGCGTAGGAAGGTATATTAAAAATCCCATCAAAGAAGTTGAAACAGACAGACGGCAATCACACATCGGTCCTGACGAGTTACATAAGAGCTTTCAAAAGCTTTTAAAATTGCACGAAAAATGTGTTCAGTTATGATCTTGTCCGAGTGACTTACTGACTTGTGGAAATAATTAGCGGTAGTTCGTCTTATGGATCCGAAATGCTTTTGCTTCGTAAATAAAACTGAAATAAAGCTTCAAAAATTTATTTGTTGTTTTCGGTGATCGAGGAAACAATGATTTCATAAAGGAGGATTTCAGTTATCGTAAGATTCTGGGTAGTGGTGGGAGACTGTTTTATTCTCTATCAACAGTTATGATTATAATAAAACTCTATTCCTATACATTTGGCCATCATGCTTATAATCATTTTAGGTGGTTTGTTCTCTTTCAAAATAGTTAAAATATTATAATATTTAACTTATAACTAATATATTTTGAAAACTAAGAAACAGATCTAACATCCAATTATTTATCCTTCTAGGGCTTTTAAAAGTTTACTAATTACATTCATGTTGTTTAAAGCTAGCACTTTTATATTTGTTTATGTCCCCTATATTTTCTTTCGCACGAAATAAACTATTCACATTTATAGTTCAGGTAAAATGGTATAAGCAGAAAGGAATAACCGACTCAGCAGACGGTATCAGGAAAATACGATTCATAGTCGCGACGGTACATGAATCCAGCGCAGTGGCAACGGCCAACGACACCCCTACGGTCCAGATCAGCGCCACCAAGCGGAATCCCCACTGAAAATAACAATGTTGTCGAAAACACTTCGCTTGTCAAGAGGAGAAAATTGGCCAAAACAGAAAACAACGAAAATGGTAGCCACTATACCATATGCCACGACTCGTCTTCACTACCCATTTTATAGACCGTATACACTGATGCATATACCTTGTACAAGGTAGAGTCCGTGTACACTGATACATATATGATGCACAAGGTGAAGTCCAAGTACACTGCCCGTACAGAATAAGCGAAGACTAACAGACCTGTCCATTCTTGAAATTTACCGGGACAGAAGCAGTAATGGAGCAATAAAGAAGTCTTAAAAATTTTTTCATGCAACTTAAAAGTCCCACACACGAAGAAGAGTCATGTGGTGTTTTGGATTGTGGGCTGTGGACGTAAAGTGGCCGGTGGAGAGTTTCCTAGACCGCGGGTTGTCAAGCAATATAACCAATGACGACACACAAGCTCGTCAGTCAATGGGCAGAAGAAGGCGGAACAATAACAGATGGACACGAGTCAGAGACAGAACACAGTGATAATGTACCTAGTGCGACAATCTAGATAAGTTCAGGGTAACTCACAGTAACAATCATGACAAGTGCTGTGTCCAAAGACGCCTTCAGATGACTACAAGTCGAACTAAAGGTACTTTTTTTTATCGTCCATGAGGACAGTTAATTTTAATAACGATTTTGACTCTGAAGTCCTTCGAAATTTCCGTCTATCATCACACCAGTAATGCCGGCTTTAAAAGTTTATATTGAGTGAAGAAGAATTTAAGAATTACTAAATGCGATTTGTAAATTGTTAATGAATATTTAAGAAGTTATTTTAATGATTGGTAATAGCAATGTTATTAAATAATTAAAATTGAAAATAACTGTCTCGTCATTTCAAAGGTGCACTTTACTGTTTATCATTTAAGAAGTATGTTATTTATAGGATGAAGACGGACTAAACAGAACAAGTAGGTTTTGTAAGCACAAGCAATGTACGAATGCGTATAAAATATTATCCTTTTAATCTGAATATTTAAATAATTAGTTGGTTTAAAATCACCCCTTATTAATTAGGAATGGAAATAATTTCACCACACTTCGTATATTATTATTAGGGAAATATATTAAAAATATTCTTTATATGAGAGTACTTTAGTGTCTCGTCTCACAGTTCAAGTGCACCAAAATTTTGCAAAATGTGTAAATATGTTTTTAATCTCTCATTTAAGTTATCCAAGAAAGTGTACATAAACTTGTGTCAAATTTATGTAATGTTAGTTTTTTAATAATGAATAAGCGTGCCATGTAAAAAAAAAATCACATTTTGTTGCCATGTACAATCCAGTCACGCACACTAGCTATTCTTAACACAATGACTTCTATTGTGCTCACAACATATAACTAGACAGTAACTATGTTCAAATATTAGGTATTCTTGAGAAGGGCTGTTTAAATGAGATTTGAGTGAGGTTATGTAATTTATGTTATGCGACTTTTTACTGCAACGGAAGTGTATAAAATAAAGTAGATTACTGCAACAAAGTCCATTGTTGCGTAAAATTGTTTTGTAACAGAGAGTAGACGTGAATTAAGAGGAAACTTTTACTCGCTGAAAATTGCGCATTTTTTGAGCAAGATAGCCGCGACACTTAGTTGCTTTTGCTTACTCTGCTGTTTCTCTGTCACGTTCATATTTTCTATATTTGCGAATGTATTCAGAGAATCTTTCCCTTTCTTTACGTAAAATAACGTCTTTGTCGGCACTTGGTATGGGGGGGTATGCGTCGGTCGATAGGGTTTGATGTAAAAGGTGGGAATTTGAAAGATTATAACTTGGCGTGGAATAGTCGGAGGGGAGCGGTAATGGTGTCAAGTGTCAGGCCGAGGTAGTGCGCGTGTTATGAGGGGTGATGTACTACAGAGAGAAATGCGGCTAATCAGGAGATAAGATAAAAATCACCAAGTAGTAAATAATTGCGAAGCTTATATATATTCTTAACTCTGGTACTTATTAACTTTGAAATTCATTTCTTCTTTCATAGAACACTGTTGGTAGATTGTAGAAATACATGAAATTATGTAAACCGTTTTTTCATTTGCAAGCACTAGTGTGATAAGACGTATTATACGTCGCGGACGTACTTCCAGTGCAGTCTCTCGATTTTCTTTTTTTCCTGAACAGACTCTCGATTTGCAGCAGTGTTTCAACATAGTTGACATCGCTTTCAGTGCTCTGGCAATTGTATTTAGACTAATAAAAGTTTACACAAATTAAATTTTATATAATTTTTCCAAAGGATGGTATTTTCTAAAAAATATAGCAACATTTTATACGATCCCTTAATAAAAAGTTAAATTATAAAATGTTGTGCTGCACAGAAATGCATTTTCTCAAAGAAAAAGATGAACTCGCCGAATATTGCAAATTTCTTTAATCTAATTTCTGTACAACACAAGTATTCCTAATTGAACTTTTTTAGCTCAGGGGTTATATAAAAATGTATGCCCCCCCCCATTTTCCTTAAAATTACCCACCGTTGATTTTTAAGATAAACGGATCTGGAGAAGGCCGCAAAAATCAGAAAATATGAGATAATTAAATTCCGCCTCCTCTGAATGTAATTTGCTGTATGATACAGTAAATATACAACCTATATCCGTAATCTCAATATTTTTCTGGAATAATCAAATCTGAGTTACGATATTTTTTATTGATTAAAATGATATTTAATATATTATTTATCTTTTAAATATTTCTGGAATTTGTAAAACATTTAATTTTTATTTGTTTAAAAATCCTTGCTTTGTTGTATCTGAGTTGAATATCTGAGCATATTGAAAAGTTTGGGAACCAGTATGGCTCAAATGCACACCCCCTGATCCGTCGAGACTATTTTTTGCACCATAAGTGGCACTAAAATGTATGAAGAATGGTTTAAAAAGAAAAACTAGCTATGCTATCAAAAAGGCGGTCATTTTTAAGTTTTTGAAATAAAAATGTAAATAAAATAAAAATGTGTAATTATGTTAAACGACTATTCCTTTCGTACTTATTTTCCCCAAGGAAGCGAATGGGAACGTTTTCAAGGTTCCATTAGCAAATTGTCTTTCATTGTTTAAAGATTTTTTGGAAGAAAAAAGACAGTTCTTTAATAGGCAACATTGTCTGTGAAAAAATTATCAAAGTTTGAGGACTTTAACCACTTTGATTTGATAAAAAGAAACTGTAAATCATAGATTTTAGGGGTCTTACAAACATTGAATTTCGTTAGATAAAATTTTCATCTGAAAATTTAAATTCTTGCTTATCTTTAGCAGATATTTTATATAATCCTCAATTATCAGTCAAAAACCTAAATTAGTGATATCTCAGGTAATTTTGATCGCATGGCAATGGAATTTTTTAGTTTGATTTAGACTGTGGAAAATATTTTTACATTTTTTTTAAGGGGCCGGTATAAAAAGTTACATTATGTACTATTTAAGTGAAAGGTGTCACGCGACAAATATTTGCATACGATGAAAGCATACCTTAATCAAAGCATTTCTTAATTTGGAACCATGGATCTACGTCCAATAGATATTTAGTCCTGAAATCTTTATGAAATACCCTTAAAATACGTGCTCATATTGGTAGAAAATCCACTTTAAAATACAACTCTCGGTTAAAGTGGCTTTGGTGTGCATAGAAAAAAAAAGTAAAGTGCAAACAAAATCGTGTAATCTAGACGAAAAACTTTATTAACTGAAGAAAGTTTTCTGTTTAAATTCTTCATTTAACAGCAACCTATCGACTACCTATGGCATAGTATCCTACGCTGGGGTAGGTGTAGTACAATAGGGTGGAGTGTTTTTTTTTAAAATTAGAAATCGACCAGGATAAAAAAAATTGTCTCGTGGGACAAAACGAAAGTGTGAAAAATCTTATGTTCCCGAGGTCAAAATTTCATGCGCCGGATGGAGATCGAAATGCACTATTTCAGACCAAAAAATCCTCTTTTGTTCGGACACGAACAATTTTTTTCTTTTTGATTTCGAAGTCGGCCAGGGTAAAAAAAGTTAGCCCATGGAATGAAACAAACATGTGCAAAATATCAAGTCCCTGAAGTCACATCTTCGTGCGCCGCACAGAGGTCAAAAGCCAGTATTTCAGCTAAAAAAAATATACCATTTTAATCTAAAAATGCACAGTTATGAAATGCCGTTATATGTGTTATTAGACTATAAGAAACAATTATTGATTCAAAACTTTGCTACATATGACCCGCTTTACCTAGATTCCTGAAACTTTGTAATCCTTAGGAGGCTGTTCTTTAGGTTTTCTATTTTGCAAGCGCTCATATAGTTCTGTATAGCCATTTTATGTCACGAGAAAATTGTATGTTATTACAAGCAAAATGACTTACTGTTAGTTCCAAAATGTAGTTTAGGGAAATAAAAAAAATAAAGTTTAAATAACTTATTTATATTCTATTTTTATCAGCTTTACTGTAGTAACAAATCGTAAAATATTTATTTAAAAGCCTAATTATATTTAAAATACATTCACTGAAAATTTTAGACGTCTTCTTCTGACTCTGAATTTACAGGATACGTCAGAAAATAAGACCTTTTTTTGGTTAAAATCGTTACACTTAACATAAGTGCAGCGCATTAAGATGTAACACCAGGGACTTGAAATTTTACACATGTTTGTTTGATCCATTGTGCTAAGCTTTTTGACCTTGGTCGATTTCGAAATCGAAAAAAAAAATTCGTATCTGAACAAAAAGAGGGATTTTTTTTGCCTGAAATATTAAATTTGACCTCAAGAACATAAAATGTTTCACACATTCGTTGTATCCCATGGGGCAACTTTTTCTACCCTGGCCGATTTAAAATTAAAAAAAAAATGTTTTTCGATCCACCCTAGTTCACAACTAGGGGTACGTCGAACAATAATTGACGTACGTAAAATAATAGTTGGGGGTATGCCGAAATATTTCATCAATGGCGGACTTGAGCGAATTAATGGTTTCGTTAAACTACGATATTTTTTTTTACTTCTGACGAAAAATAAATTACATATATGAAAATAAAATATATTCTGAATACATATCAAATACATATAATTCAGTATTTTATCCCCAACTCTTATTCTAAATGCCTCACTTGGAGTAAGAGTAAGGGATAAATCAGGAAAAATATGTCTCTTCAACGTTTTTTAAGCAACGTCCGTATTGTTACCGCCAAAGAATGCTGATATCAAGCTTCATAAACAGAATATTATTTTTAACATTTTTGGGGACCTTTGGAATGATGTATTTCATTTTTAAATATTTTCGACAGTTATTTTGATGATCCATTACATTATTGATGTCTTCGAAAAGTTTCACATATTTTCTATCTGTCCTAAGAAAGTTCAAAATAAATATATCAGTACATTAAATCCCTGTGTAATTTTTAAAACTTGTAAAGCGCATTTTTATTTATAGGAAATCAAAATCATAAAAAATGCAATATTTTCTAAACTGAAAAACTTGGGAGAGGAGTTCAAATGAAATGTATTTAATCAGTAAATACAGTTAACATACACTACTAGAAAATGCACACCATGAAACTTTGACTGTATAATTATGCAAATTGCGAGACAAACGCAGATGGCCAATGCATGCAAATGATCTGAAATGCAAGTAGGTCACGTGATTAGAGTGAGGGATGAAAGGGATCAAAACAACTGATGAGCCAACAGTTGTTACCGTCTGTCGCCTACGGAAACCTGTTTTCCGAGCTGTTTCTCGTTTCAGTAGAAACGTGTTGAAGAAATGCCTGGCCGACGACGTCGATTTTCATTTCAGCATTTGGACGATATTTCCAGGGAATTAATTTTAGGCCTACGTACTGCTGGGTAGTCATATCGGTGTATCGCTGCTGAAACATGAGTATATGCGTATACTGTGCAAATGATTTGGATCAGAAGGATTAAAGAAGGGGACGTGAATCGCCGGAGTGGTATAGGTCCATCCAGAAGTACGTCAACACGCGTTGTTCGATGCATTCGAAGGCATGCGGTGGCGACCCCACAAAAGACGACTGTTGACATTCTGCAGAATTTGCAAGGTACATTGGATGTTCCAATATCTGCGAGAACAGTTGACCTTTCAAATTGACCTTTAGAAAGACTGCCATTGACGATAAGACACTGACGTGATAGATTGTCGAGCCCAAACATCTTGGGCGACTGAATGAGACGGGGTAGTGTTCAGCTATGAGTCTTGGTTCTGTTTGTCGAATGATGAATGTCACCATGCGAGAGTCTGGAGGTGACATGAAAATAGATGCAATCCTGGTGCAGCTGTTGAACGCCATAGTGCTTGATAACGTGGCATCATGATTTGGGGTGATATCGGCTTCGATAGCCGATCGCCCGTGGTTCGTATCAGAGTCACAATGACGGCACGACGATTTATAGATGAGTTGCGGCAACCAGTTGCACTGCCGTTCTTTCAGCGGTTGCTAAATGCTGTTTTACAGTAAGATAACGCATAACCGAACATGGCAACCATCAGCAGACAGGCATTTCAAGGTATCTAGGTGCTTCCTTTTCCTCCGCTGCCTCCAGATCGCTTACCCATCGAGCATGCATGGGAAGTGGTTGGCCGTCATTTGTTACCCTGCCCCCGTCCAATCAGAGGACGACCTGTTGAGGATGGTTGAATGCATATGGCCATCCATGCCTCAGAAAACTACCCGCAAGTTCACTGCATCTGTTCCTCGAAGGGTTTTTGCTTGTATCGCTGCAAGAGGTGTTCCTACTGCTTACCCTGTCTATGCCATTACTGTATTGCATTATCCTTCTGGAATTAACATCACTTATTTATATATATCATCTGTGTCTGTGTGTCCTTTACCATCACACACTATTCGCTCTTTCATGGTGTTGCTTTTTCTGAGTCGGTAGCGTAAATGGACACGTCAATCAGGGAAATTGAAAGAAATAGGAAAATGTACAATGTAACGAAATTGACAATCGGAGGGTGCAGTTGAAAATAATTGATAGTCAAGGGGTACTTGTGTGAAAAGGTTGAGAACCGCTGTGCTGTAGGACAGCTGGATGTATGTTTTTTACTGTCTGCAATAAAATCCATGCATGTTCATTTCTTTACGATTTACTTTTATTTTCCTTCCGTGAAATTTGTTTATATGCACGCGGTATATAATCTTCATCGAATCCTTATAAGATGAAACTTTTAATGAGAATAAATGAATAAAAACAAATTTCTGATGTGGACAACACATGATTGATATTAGACTCAAAACCCATTGTTTTTTGCTTTACATTAAATTAAGCTGTATCGCAGAAATATTGATTGAAAGTGAAACTTAATTTTTATAAGTAAAAGAGCAAACAATTTTAATTATTGTCTTTCAGCTAGTTGTGACATTATAGAAATGTGTCATATGGTTAAAATTTCAGAAAACTGAAATATCTCGAAAACGACCTATCTTAGCGTTATGGAAGAGGTCCTATTCATTTCGTCAGAAAAAAGTAAATATATTACATGTTTTTAATTGATAAATATAAAAAAAAATATGATTTAATGCAAGATATAAGTGATTTCTGCGGGTCATTTAAAATAGCCAGTTTTGCGCCCAATTATATTTGAATATAATCGACATCAGGTTTGAACTTTTAAATTTAATTAAATCTGGTCAAATAGTTGTTGAGCCAGAGTTGATATACGTGTTTGAATGTGCAATGCATATAACTGTGACGCTAAAAATTATTACTGTTTGAAGATACTCAAAACGCATATTTATGCGTCTCGAGAAAAACTCGAATTTCATTTTTTGTTCCAATTCCATTCTCTTTTTTTCATAATTTTTAATATACAAGTTGTTCAAAAGGAATGATCAGGAATCTTACTTTTGAACTGTAGTGCTAGATCCATACTTTCAACTGGAAAATTATGTCTGCTTTCTCATACTATGTAACATAGTATAGAGAAAGTATTGGCTTCGCGAATATTTTTGGATTCGAGACTTTGATGCCAATATATGTTTAGAACATCCTGAACACATTTTTAGTATTTTTAGAGTGATGTCCGCCTGTTTGTCTATGTCTAGTCTGTTTGTTACTTGTGTAGCCGATAGCTGTCACAAATGGATTATCAGTTTCACGAAACCTTATATCCGGCTTCGCTACGGAATCATCTAAAACAAGATGGAATGTACTTCAATTTCGAACCGAAAATTTCGAATTTTTGTTTAGAAATTTTATGATTTTTAACATGGCAGCATTAGAATAAACTTGACATAATAACACATAATTAAAACATAATAAACATAAAAACATATTGACTGTTCACGATATATGTTCGGGATCTTGTTCTGTTTGTATAATGTATGTCTTGTTCTCTGCCATTGGAGGGGGGGGGGGCATAATATTGGTTGCCTGCGGCTCAATGATCTCGATCATTGCTGCGAAATCGTTGTGAAATATTCAATGATTGCTGCGAAATCGTTGTGAAATATTCAATCATTGCTGCGAAATCATTATTGTGAATTATTCAATCATTGCTGGGGGGGATACAATATTGGTTATCTGCGGCTTAATGATCTCGATCATTGCTGCGAAATCATTGTTGTGAATTATTCAATCATTGTTGCGTAAAATGGCCACAATGCAATTTTTGTTCGTGGCTTCATTAGATCCCCCCCCCTCCCTCGGTTGGGGAGTTACACCCGGGCTACATTTTCAAATATGGTATCAATCGAAAGGCTTTTTACAGTCCTTTAAAATGAAGGGTAACACGCTATAATTGTAATCACTTGAATTAATGATACCAATTTCCAAAACTATTCTTGTAAAATTTGAAAACAACTTCTCCCCTCCTTCAAAATCTATTTAAAAACTGATTATGGTACGAGAAAGTCGAGTTGAGCTACACTCTAGTTAATTAAATTATCTGTACTCACGCTGAACATATGCACTCTAGTGTTATTTAGTGCTCTGTTGGTAACTTACCATCCACCTTTGGAGTGAGTATCCATTCAACTTTTTTAAACATTAATAAATTCGAAAGTGTTAAGTTCTGTTTGTCTCGCAATCACCAGAGTGAATGTATAGCTCTTGCACTCCAAATATGCTCTGACACATGCGGACCTCAAATATTATACGACCATCTAATTAAATTTAAATCATTTACTTATTTAAATTACATTAACTTTTTGCTTACGGGTGGACGCCTATGCCTGCAAAGGGGGATCGAACTGTTTGGAATAGGTGTATGTCAAATACCTGTCTTTTTTAGAGCTTCTTCGTTTGGGATTGAAGCTGTCTCACCAGTAAGTAAAAGGTGAACTTTCATTGTTCAGCAAAAGCTTGAAAATAAGTATTTGGGCTACAATGATGGCCGCAAAGGAACTCTAACTCCGTCTATACTCATTTATGAAGTTTTTAAATAGGTAAAAGTTTATATCTTTACATTCATGTTTAAATTAATGCAATTAAGACT
Organism: Amaurobius ferox; assembly: GCA_951213105.1. Classification (NCBI taxonomy): domain Eukaryota; kingdom Metazoa; phylum Arthropoda; class Arachnida; order Araneae; family Amaurobiidae; genus Amaurobius; species Amaurobius ferox. The sequence continues at coordinate 23,244,107 of OX578137.1, forward strand.
CAACTCGCTGCTATTCAGCAAATGATAATTAGCCCCTTTTAGTCGCTTCAGGCATATAAGCGATATATATATATATATATATATATATATATATATACTGTACGTATATATGTATATATATATATCATAAGAAATATATTAAAACACTTTCAAAGACATGTGACGTATTAAAAAGAAATGCAGAAAATTACTTTTTATATAGCACCCACCCGTAACGATAAAGTTCGATTACTGAAAAATAAATGGAATAAAATATGGAGTTTATTAAAATAAATTGACGGATATAAATAAAAAAACTCGTTCGGATATTCATGTGACCAATTTTTTTGCTTCATCGTATATCAATTGAATAGTGATTTGAAGCAGGAACAAGCTAATTAAAGCTTTATTTTGTGGATGGTCTTTAAACTCTTTTGACAAATACTTGAGAACATTTTTTTTTCTTGGCCAAGAGAGGTTTTTTTATTCTATACGCTTTGATGCGCCGAAAAGTAAAAAAAAAATGAATATTTTTTACTTAAATAAACTTTCCTCACGCGTATAGTTATAACTGCGTACAATACTATGTTTTTCTAGAATAACCTTCAAGATTTATCTCTACAGCGAGAGCCAACTTACCTAAACTGAAAATTAAATCATCAGTCTTTGACTACAATATTTAGCTTTTTAAATTATATTTATTTTGATGGCACACAAAGACTGTAATATACATTTACAACCAATAATTTATACTAAAACAACTCATTTAATATTTTATGAGAGATACCTCGGAGGAGACGGGAGACAAAGCAATATTTACTAAAATATCTCCCCCAAAAAGGATCTGCACTCGACCTAGTTAATACTAATGTGATGAACAAAAAATGGCATGGGATATATTTAAAATTGGACATATTGAAAATGGTCGTAAATTGTAAAGCCGTGCATTGCATTGTGCCGCATAAAACCCACCTTTAAATCTTTGTGAGAGTTCTTGGAATAAAATATATGAACATAATACTATACAATTGACTTCACCTCCATTTTAACTTTAAAATAAATATTTATTAAGAACATCATAATCATTATTAAATTACAATAACAATACTTATATATTTCAGGAGGAGATTGGGTATGTGAGACTAGGCATACTAATATCCCAAGCAGGATTATGAGCTTTTATAATATTGAAATGCCTCTCCAAATTTTGAAAATATTTTAGACACACTTTTCTTATGATTCAAAAGAATTTTCCAATTGGATGTGTGTCTAGAACTAGTTGTTCAAAAGTTAAGATTTGATCATTCTGTTTAAATCACCCTGTTTAAGTTGGAGATATATATTGATTTAAAGTTCAAATGGTCTATTTTTATTCGGAAATATTTGAATACCACAGCATTTCTTAAGTAATCTATGAACGCAATAGAAACTAGTGCCATGCAGATGCTCAAATCAACATAGATAATAAATTACCCACTCAACCGCACGTAGCTTTGGACTTCAATTGATTTATGTTCAAATAACGAATTAATCTTATGTGCGCAAAGGGTTACCCGATATAAATGTTTGAATTCTGCATTTAGATTTCAGCATTTAATTTATCATTCAAGAGTATGTGAAGACCGCTGAGCAATTATGTTACGGTGATTAAAATATTCCATTCAATATTTCAATTAAATACCCAAATATTTGTTAATATATATATTACTTCTGTATTTTATAAAATATGTAAATTAAATATTTTCTAATCCAGGCATTTAAAGCAAATTTATAAGTTAGAATAGTGAAAAGTCAAAATCGAAACTGTTTAAAGTATTTCACAAAAGAACACTGTATAATTATACTTTTCCTGCAATTTTTATTTTTACATTTACCACAATATTGATTTAAATATTATCTGTTGTAAATATTTAGCATGTATATAAAATTATGTATGTTATTCAAGAAAACAATTATATTCAAATGAGCATTTTGTTTCAACGCTTTCATCATTTTAGTAGTTTATGCATCACCTTACTGTGGCTACAGATAGATGGAGAGTTAATACCACGTACGGCGAAGAATAAATAAATCAATCATTTGTTTCTAATAAATTTTATAATAAAAGAGTGAAACTTGAAGCTTGAGTTAAAATGTTTATTATAGTATATGCTGTAAGAATGGGATATTAATTTTCCATTATAAGGAAATACTGTCGGATAATATAAGCTGGAAGGTATTAAAAAGAGGGCTTCATCAGATTGTATTATTAATAGACGGCAAATGAAAGTGGTATCTTATTTGTACCATTATGCAATCCAAACACAACAGAAACGCAACTACGTGTGTAATGATTTGTTTACTCGAGAAATTAAATTACTTTATGCCTATCATGTAATTGTTCAAACTGTTACAAAAATATCAGTGGGAAACATTTCATTTGTATGCATTATAAAGATAAATATGTCAACGAGCGGTTTCAGAAGCAATTCGTTCTTCAAAAGCAGAAACCTTTAGTTAACCTATCATTTTTGTAGTGTGTTTTAAATGCATTCAGAAAATCTGAATGCAAAACTTTTATGACTTCTGATTTTGCAAGTGCAACTGCTATGCTCTTTTTATCGTGAAAAAAAAGACGATTTTGTTCCCGAAATTGGATACTGCTATTATAATTTTATTCAAAGTTGCATATTTGCAAAGTATTTTTCGCCCACATATTTTTTGCGAATTCATGGCATATCCACATTGTCATATGTTCGTGTACATTTGCATATTTTTTATAGTAAATGCGCAAAATCTTCCCTTTAACATTAAATTCCCAAAAATGTCATGCGGTCTTCCGTCGGAGCTGTAGCATTTATTATTTTTGAAAGAAAAACATTACTTTAATCGGACGACACACACTTTTAGATCTTTACAAGTGTCATGACAATTTCACATTGCCTCTCGTGAATGCCCGTAAAAAAACCCCGACTGTATTTCCATTCCTTGGAGACCGTAGAGATATTTTCATGTAAATTACCTGCAGTGTGGCTTAACCCGACTTTCTCATACTAAATTCCATTTTAAGTAGCGGGAGATTCTTTTTTTTTTGGTAAATTCTGCAAAAAGAATATTTGAAAAATCTGTATTGTTTGTCAAAATGATCACAATTATTGTATGTTACCCTTTATTTTAAAGGGCTTGAAAAATATGTCTATTAACGTTAAATGTGACAATGTACCACGTCGGGGTAGGTAACTTTATCATTCCCCTCAAGAGGGGCTTATGACGTCACAATTAAAAATTTTATGGCGGTTATTTTTCATTGCAAGGATGAAACTTATTTATGGCTCAAACTTATTTATTTATGGCTCAATGATCACAAAACGTAACTTCTTTTATGCATAATTATGTCAAATTCTGTTCCATCTTCGAGTTTTCGCTTGAATTAAAAAATAAATTATCTAGCTCCAGATTTTTCTTTAACGAAGTCTGATAATAAATTTCCGGAAAAACCAGTAATATTTGTGGAAGCTATCGTGCACACAAGAAATTGACGACAGACAGTTGACGATCACGCTAGAGTGACTATTTTAATAGTCAAAATGTGTTCAGATGGTCCTAAAACACATTGGCATCAAAATCTCGAAATCAAAAATTTTCGCTAAAATACTTTCTTTATACTATATTCTATATGAGAAAGTAAACATGTAACGTTCAAATGAAAAATAAATACTTTTTTTAATTTTTACAGAATATACATTCTACAGAGTTCCCAAGACAGTTTTCTTGAAAATTGTGCCTTCTTCACTGAAGTACTCCGATAGTTTTGAAAGGGCAACAGCCACAAATGTACACGTTAGGTCTATCTATAATAAAATGACCATTTCTGTTCTAATAAAAATAATTCCAGTGATCCCTAGCAGATAATTAAGAAATTAGAATTACGTACTCTACAACAAAGCAAGCAAGAAAGAAAATGGTAATTACAAAGTTATTATCTATGGAACTGGAATCGATACCAGGAACGTCCGGAACACGTATATACAAGGTAATAAATGCCGGTCAAAAAGTCGTATCAGGATCTAAAGACAAACATTGCAGGTGTCGTCGTGTTAAAGTACGAAGTCTTTCTTTCTCGGATTTAAATGTGCATTGTCGCAGACTGAGGGCATTTGAAATAGGTTGTACATTTAATTTCCGCGCATACGCTTATTTTAGAATTCCGAAATAAGACAGCAATGCATCAAAAACCATAATTTCCAAATGCCTTATAAAACATTTTGTCTAATTGGGACGATTACTCTAATTTCGTACTCTGATGTTTAGTCTATATCTCTGTTTTGTCGAGTCTTATCCTAACTTAATTCTCCGCTGCTATCATTTTCATCCAAACACGCATAGTCACTTAACTATTGTCAAATAAAACGTATATACTCACTCTCCTTTCCTAGCAAAGTTATTGGGGTTCTTCCGTACATTCCCTACAAACCCTTATCTTCAGTAATTTAAGGCAAATTCAAATTTTATCTATTAAATTAAATTTAGTTTCAATTTTTAAAAATGAGATTTCTTGGGTTCTTCGAGATCGAACAAGGGTGTGTGCTGCCAATTTATATTGAATTGATTGCAAATGTGTTTAAAATATATTTACAAATATTTTATGCAACATTAATTTTAGCGAGCGCCAATTCGGGAGTACGAATGGGAGAATATATTTGAAAGGCGATTTTTTTATTTAACTTCAAACCTCGTAACTTATCAATGCATGTATATTATATATTAGAAGCATGTATATTTCAATGGTGCTTTATCTTTAATCAATATTAAGTTCTATTTCATTGTTCACATGTTAGTTGGCTAGCCATTTCCCCTGCAAGTATCCGTGTATTGCAAGTTTATACAGTTCTATATAATTAATGACTTTAAACTGGTTTCCAAATTCCCTTATGTGTATGTCAAATCTGTAACAATACTCTCAGAAATTACGAATTGAGCGGGGATCAAAGTTACAATTGCGCCCCCCTCCCTTGCATATAACATCCATGAACTGGTTGCCAGATTTTTTTTTATGCTTGTGAGCATGAATACGTGTAACGGCAACAAAAATTGCTATTTAACTGAATTTTACCAAGCTCTATGGAAACCAAAAAATTTAATCCTACCAAGTCGCTGGCATTAAATTTCTCAAAATATTTTAAGCTGCTTTTGACAAGAACGGCCAAGTTCATACTTACAAAATTCATCTGAAGAGTGCGTTTACAAGGTTTGAATAAATTTACTATATTTGTCCGTTTCCATTGAAGTCTGCAAATTGTTGTACTCAAGTTATTTTGTAGTCATTGCAGCTATCGGCTATTATATGTTAAAAGCACGTGTATATGTTAAAAGCAGTGTATTATATGTTAAAAGCAGTGTAAAAAGCACGAAAGTGGTTGGTGGATGCAGTTTTATGCGATGGAGCAGAGATCCATGCTACTTGTTAAATAGCGACGGAATGGATTTGTGAGCATAAACCTAAAAGTATCATAAATGACGAATTGCTTTGATGCACTCGACTACAGTCGCCATAAAGATGCTCAAATATGATTTACAATGAATGGATATTTTTTGTTAAGTAAAAAAAAATGATATTCTGCAATTCTAAATATCTCATTACATTAACCTAGTTTTTTCAGTCAGTGGACCAAGTTCTTCAAAGAACTAGAATATATATTCAATATCGAGGACATCCTGAACTTCCTTCGGACAGTCTTGGATGCCCTAAAAACCGATAACGACCCTATGCGGAAAACTTTTTGTATAATACAACCTAATTTCAAGCCAAAAAACTCGGGAAATTTAAAATTAAAAACTGCAATACTCCTCTCTCCCGGCCATACAATAAACTGCCGTAAGCCCTAGGGTTGACTGTTTGGTCTGGGCCTTCAACTGCAATACTCCTCGTACATATCCATTCTATTTCTTATAGACCGCCCACCATAGCCCTATGGAGGGCTCCCATTGGAGGACCACTCCACTAATGTCCAAAAGTCAGGACACCAACGCTCCGGACGAAGGTTATAGGGTCTAACGCCAGGAACTTTATCATTTTCGACCAACATACGTCAGTCAGTGAAAAATTTACCAATGGATTTCGAAGACATAGAAACGTGGACAAATTTTTTTAGATAGGAACTAATGTTTAAGAAGTGCGAGAAACTTATTGTGAATTCAGACGATAAGCAGTAGGGAATTATTCTGGTTTGCTGGTAACGAATCTTAAAATATTAGAACCAGTGATCTACTTCCGTTCTTCCTTATGAAGTTCGAGTTTAGGGCCTATGTAGATAGAAGTACACGTAGACAGCCGTCAACGCTGGTCAACATGGAATTGCTTGTATTTACAATGGCAGCAAAATAACCCATACGTCCCATATTTTGCGAATATAAATTCGCTTTATTACTTTCTTATACTATGTAATATAATATAGAGAAAATATTGTTTTCGCGTAAATTTTCAAATTCGAGATTTTGGAGTTATGTTTCAAGACCTCTTGCATAGACTATTTTTGGAGAGCGATGTCCATCTGTGATAGATTCCTTATGTACACTATAGTAGCCACACATATTAATTGATTTCCCCAAAACTTTATATTCGGCATTGTTATAAAAAAATTCTAGAACTAGATAAAATTTTAGAGCAAAAAATTTGAAAATTTTATATTTTAACTTACTGGTATAGAACAAAATGAGACAATCATGCAACCCAGAGGGGGGGGGCAAGTAACCCCCGGGTAAACTGTTATGTATGATAACAACCCGAAAGACTTTTTCAAGATCTTTAAAGTGAAAGGGTAACATGCTATAGTTGTAATCATTTAGATCCACGATACAGATTTTGCAATTTTTCCTTGCAAAATTTGAAAAAATCCTGGTATGAGTTGAGCCACTCAGTTAATTTGAGAAATGTACGTACGTTTTTGTAAAGAGTCTAATAAGTTTGTATTTAATTTATTTTGTTAACGAGTTCAATTTAAAGGGTTTCTTCAGTGTTTCGGTACCATGTTAATACTCTCACTTTACAGTGACCGGGACATTATTGATAAGATTACGATTAATATATTGCCAACTTTCTCCTTTAAGGGATCTGGCACATGCCAAGGGACGATAATTGTTTAGAGGGACATTATAAGCTCCCCGTTTCAGAACAAAAGACCAGTATGAATCCTTAATAGCTATTCTAGCCGTTGTTAAGGGCACATACCGTCTTTAGGCCAAAGACTTATAACGTATATATGTATATATGTATATACTTATAACATTCCGAAAACAATTGTCCAACTGATATATGCCCGCCTTCAAGGAAGTTTCGCTAGTTATTTTCTTATGTGTTTTAGAAAATTTAAACTTAACAGGATAATAGATTTAAATAATGAATGACAAATCAATAGATTTTAAACGTCATTTTATTAAAACATCAATCAGACGTACATTAATTTAAACTTCCTCTCTGGCGTTAAGGCCACTGAGGAAGAGGCATGGTGATACCCGAAAGCGCTCTAGTTTTTAAATTATATGTACGCCTGATTTATGTTTTAATAAAATGACGTTTAAAATCTATTGATTTGTCATTCATTTATTATTTAAAACGATTTGAAGATATGGCATGTCGCCGCCATTAGTATTAACAGGGTAAACACGGAAGCTTGTATGCTGGATTGAACGTGTTAAGTATTTAACCACTATTTTTCTGAATTGTCATTTAACTTTAATAAAACATGCGAGTTTGTCGTTGTTATTCCCTGCTTTTTTCCCTTCTCCAACTGGCAGTATGAACTGTTCCTAGGAAAGTCGAACATCAACAACTTTTAGAGAAAAATTCCATGCGCATTAAGTAATACATCGATACAAAAGGGGGCATACTCTGTCGAATAAAAGAGATTGCAGCGCTCTTGGCGAATACAAATTCTGCAACAAAACTAAAAACGAAAAAGTCAATTAAAAATTTTAGAACATTGTTGAACTGGTAAGAATAGACACCAAGAATTCACGAAACGCGAATATGGAAGGCAAATACCTTATCGATTGTCAAACAGCGGCCTGCAACACTGCGACACGCACCATGCCAGTTACGCAATCAAAATGTGCATTGTTACTGACGAATGGTATTTTAAACAGTTCAAGCATTATATTCTTATTCCTGTAAATGTGTATTTCAACATTTCTGAGCATTACAACAATTTGCCATTAACCATAATGTCCTAAATCGATGTCTCATTTTATAGTAGCTCCCTACCAGTTAGAACACAGTTCTACAATTTTGCAATTTCCTCTTTGTAGTCTACCTCGCCCTGTTGCAGAGTTATTTATTTAAATGTAAATTGTCCTCCAAGGGGTGCTTCAGTCGCTTATTTGGGAATGATCAGGTTAATATAGATATATTCCTAACAAGTACATCAATCTACTTTTCCGTGCAAAGTTATTGCAGTACTTAGTGTACACAGCTTGTTTGGAAAGTTCTTGAGACAAGAACTAGTTTGCCTCTTATCGACATTTTGCTTTCTTAACCTATATCGATCGAAAAACTGAAATAGTTTCTAAAAAATGTAGATAAAATCAATAAATTAAAATTTTATTATGTCAAATATACAGAATATTTAGAACATTAAAATATCAAATTTATTATAAACCTATTCACAGAAAGTTGCAGTCCAGCTGTTGCAACAAAATTCATAATACTAAACTGAAGTATGTATTTAACTGTAAACACAACATTCAAGCACGTATAATAGTATTAATATATCACTCAGTCAATGGGATTTTTATGGATTCAAATAAGAGTAAATATTTAATATTTTGCTCTTTAAAATGTACTTTAAATACATGTATATTGTTTCTTCCTCCAAACATATGACAACATTTAGCCAGTTTTTAGCCTTGGGCACCACTGGATTTCCAATTATTTAAAATTACATTTGTCACATTTATAAACAATTCACTTTATATTGTAGGTCAACGAGTCTGGTGCAATCTGAAAGAAAATTCATATATAAGTTGTTTGTTAATTCTTCAATTCTATAAATACAAACAAGCCATGAAAATGTGTGTCGGTATATTTCAAAGTGCAATCTTAACTTCATTGAAAGGTCCTGGATTTTGAATTAACTTCTTGTGTTCATGATCACGGAATACTGCCCAATTTTTTTTATATAAATTTGTGTTTACAAATGGTAACAAATTTTGTATTTTTATATACTCAATTAGTTTTTATTATGGGAAGAATTTGTACTATGGTTGGTTGCAAGTTATTCAATCTGCAATTTAGCAAAAATGGAGATTTAAGGGACTAAACTGCATTTTTTCTATAGTCTCTTAACAGTATGGTAAACTTTGTTCGAAATAAATTCGACTAGAATACCCAATGGAATAAAAATAATTTTTCAAAGCTTGTCGCTTAAACCTCTGACCTACACTAAGCGGATTTGGTGCGGATGTAGATCTGCGATTGCCTCCTAAAACACAGTGGGAAAAAATAATTCAAGCTCAAGTGAGATCGATAGTCTCAGCATATGCAGCTCGATTTTATAGTGATTTTCGCACGATTTGCCTGTTGCGCTTCATCATGTTATCCAATTTATGGTAGTTTTAAAATCCTTAAAATTTGAAAAATAATGTTTTTGAAACCAAAACTACTTAAACATTGCACAAATTAAATAATTATCCATTAGCAGTTTACCAACACTTACTACTTCAAAATTTACTAAAATGTTTCCACTTAATTAAAACTTGCATCAAGTTTTGGGTAACTAACGGTTTTGCAAGAGTAAATAAAATCGTTACGTGTAGACCTATGCCGTTCTAAACTCGTTCTCGTGAAACCCAAGCTTTCGCCATCATGAATTCACTTCACTTTTTTACAATTTTAAATGTCGATGATGCTTATATATTTTATGTTCAGTCATTTGAATGGCTTTGGTACCTTTAATTAAACTTTTATTCTGCATTGAATCTTCGGCGTGAGAATAATTTTAACAGATTAGGGCAAGTTCTTGTATAGGGTTCAAAATGGACTACTCTAGAACAGTTTCTTAAAAAGCGATTAAGTGGTTTTAAACAAGGAAACGGCGCGGCGCTGCAAAGGATTTTAGAAATTGTACCATCTAAGAAAGCTAACTCAATTAGAGTGTGTTTTATTTAAACGAATCTGCAGTGGCTCTAGACCAATGGAGCCAGAATGGCTTTTCGTGAATAACAGTTCCTTGTGTATGGTTTGTAGTATACCATTTCAAAATAGTTCAAAATATGAAAATTATAAAGACTATTTCAAAGACTAAGAACCTGATCCAAAATTAAATTATATATTCTTGCAGGGGTTTTAAAGAGCTGAAGGTTATCCCTTATAATTTACAACTTAAGTTTAATGCTTATACCTCAAATACTAAAAACGTAAGAAACAATTTTTTTATAAGACTAGTCCTCAAAAACTATAAGAGCTTCTTAAAAACAATTCATTAATTTAGTAACTGTATTTCCCATTGAAAATTTTATCGCGTAGTCCCCTTACTTATATATCTTTCATAAATTAATGGAAAATTGAGGTAAGTAAGCAAATTGAAGACAGACACTTTAGTATTTTCGTACAAAGTAATATTAAAACATTGAAATTATTTTGTATATCCTAAATATAGCCACATTTTTGAAGGAATAAGTAGAGAGTGTTTGCATATTTATTAGGTTCTGAGAATAAAGCGTCCGATTTTGGAATGTGGAAGACCTAGGACACTATTCACTCTAAGGTATGAGCAGCTGATTAAGTGACCGGGAAAACAAGCTAGCGTGAATATAAAAAATATTTAAATTTAGTATACTATTTAAGTAGATGCGCCAGAGGATTGGTGAGAGGATCACCTAACTATGAGGAGCAGCACTCTTAGAATTTCTTATTTTCATAAATTAATTTCTATCTGAATACGAAATATATATATTGTTAAGGTAACAAGAAATTTTGAGAAGTAGATGGAAGGTTTATAAGATTGAATGTATAAGGGTAGAATGTTCCAGTTAAGATTGTCGATTGCTCCGCAGATGACCAGAGTGGTGAGAGATACATGATGATTGGACCCAAGTTTTTGAATGGAATTAGTTTATGAGTAGCATCCTCACAGCTGATTAATTCTTTAAAGGCAAATTGTAGGAGGATGAAGAGCATTCTCAGCCTTAAGCCAGAAATTTAATTTATTAATACAATTTTGCCAAAAGCAAGGAGTAAACATGAGTCGATAAGATGAGCTTAAGGAAGGATTTTTGCTAGGTTTGTTAAAGAAAATATTTGTATTTAAAAGACAGGTTGGAAAGTGGCAAAATTTAAAGCAGAGGTTGATAATTTGAGAAGATGTGGAATATGATTTATAAAGATGTTTCTATATGTTGTAATCAATATTATCTGGACCAGGAGCTTTTCAATTTTTAAAATTACTAAACACACAATTCATCCGAAATAACCCACCAACCTACAAGAAGTTAACGCGAAAGAAGGGAATTCAACAAATTCAGAATTTTCTTTAAAATAGTGGTCCAAAAGACTTTATTTTGTCATGGTAGTTTAAATTGAGATCAGGAAATTGCAAGTTAATATTTTTACGGAGTTTCTGGAAAGCAAATTTAAAGTAACAGCCAAATTTAGTGCTGCAGTTAAAAAAAATCCAAGAATTTAATTTAGCCTTATTAATTAAAATTTTATATCTAGTTTTGTTTTATTTGCATTTAATTTTGGCTGCAGTGATGGAATCAGGGGAATCCGAGTTCCTATTAAGGTATTTGACTATTTTAAATAAGGCGGCGATGAAATTTCCAAATTTAGCAAGGCCTTCGTTCCATCAGGAGAATCCATTAATTTTATTTGCCTTTTTTCCGAATATGGCTGATTGCGCATTTTTAGACGAGATTAATAAAAAATTGGAAGAAATTATCAAGGGAATTAATGCAAGAAATATTATCGATTAATGGGTTTAAATAATTAGTATACGATTTAAAATTAAAAATAAGTTTGCCGATGCCATATTTATTTTTAAAATATGAATTAAGATGGGGGGTCTAAGTTTTAAGTAATTTGAACGAAACGATGCTCACTAAAAGAATCACTTGAAAGAATCTCCTAATTTTGAATATAATAATAAAATGAGAAATTTACTAGTATTACACATGGGTAGCCAATTCCAGAGTGGGACACGAATGTTGGATCACATTTAGGATCGTTATAAATAAGATTATTATTAAATCGTCCGATGTGTAAACATTTCGCATAACCCTTTGATTTCAGCCAGAGATGCTTTAAAGATAGATATTCACAAAAACACACGAGTTTAACCAGTTTCTGAAAGGAATTTTATGTTAAAGAGTAGTCCTTGCAACCAATGAGATACCTTGTACTAGTAGTTTGAGCCATGGATACTGTGTGATCCCAGTCGTAAAATGTATTAAGCCACCCAGCGTGTTTTAGTTTATATTTCATTAAAAAAATGCATATACTAGTGCAAGAATATTTAACCTATGTAATATATAAGAAAATGGAAATAAAATAGTGTGCTACCTTCAGACTTTGCATTAATGAGATCCGCAAAGACTTTTGCTCTGCCTGATCAAAGCAGTGAGCTACTGCTACAGTCAAATTATGTGGATAGAATTCGAACTTATGGTAGCTTGCGAAAACTGCAATAAGGGCATGATCTAAGAATTATTTTTCTACTAAATGGAATAAGTTTTGTACGGAAAAATTTTGCCGTCTGATTTACCCCGAAGAAGGTTCTTTATGCCTTTGAAATCGGTTGATACATTAACCCGTTTACTAAAACGTTTAATTTTCAGATTATTTCTGAAATCAGAGAAATTTTTTTCAGGGTACAATAGAATCCCGGTGGGATCAATGAACCTATATTTCGAGCAAGGAGCGTAACATTTTATTGCTCAGTAGCCATATCATGTACGCTAAAAATCAGTTGCATTATTATTTTACGCTAATAAATCCAGCTACTTGATAAGATGAGTAAATACATTGTTTGCATAATTTCATTTAAAGAGCAAATAAATGCTTCAATCAATGACTGGCAGCTCATCGATTAGATTAGGGTGCATTTTGCCATTCTGTGGGGTACTTATGAAAAACTTTTTAAAATATATATCTACCACAAAAAGAATGTAAATTTAAATACTCACTTATGATATGTTTCAATACTACGAGAATGAGTGGCACCTGACAAAGTACCGTGCTATTCCGATAAGTAAATTTCTTTGGCTGGACGGAAAGTTTGCATGCGAAAGAGACCATGTGTACTTTATGTCCAGCTTCTGCCGTTCACTGAAATATTTCATTTGGGTTTTCTCAGATTTCCAAAGACACCATACCGATATGGGCAGACAAATTAAATCATCTCTGGGATAGCTGAAAAACAATTTCGAATATTAATAATATTTAAAGTACCGCAGACACTAAAATATGGAAATTCCAACAGTATCCTATACCAGTGGTCTACAGAGTATGATTCGTGTACCCCAGGTGATATAAAGTCCATGAGTAGGAGTGGGGTAACCAAGAAAATTCAGTATTTTCTTTTATTTTATTCCTAAAACATGTTTTATATTGACAGAAAGAACTAATGATTGTATAGCAAATATGAACTTATTTTTAAATTATGAACAAAATATAACGATTATATGAATGGTATTTTTTAAGAACACCTGTTTAAAACAATCAATATTCCCGCATCTGTCTTTACGATAATGGTACGTGGTATTAAAAATTAACTCTTAGGGTCATTTGATGTAAAAAGTTGGTTTTAGGGGTACGCGATCAAAAAGTTGAGACCACTGCACTAACAAACCTAGTTCAAACCAAAACAAAGACAGTTTAACTAATTATAAAGGTAGAGAGAACAAGAGAGTTTGAAGAACGTCCATGTTATGCATTTTTTAAAAGTATGATGGCGAAATTTCATTTGTGAGCGTGGAATCCAAGATTTAAGGTAAATATCAAATTTTTATACTTCGCAAATTAAACTGTTCATAATTTAAACTATTCACAAAACTTTAAATTGTATAATTCTATCATACTGTAATACGCTGTTAGCTACGCAACCACTTTATGAGGTTTTTACAATTTTAATGAAAATTATTTTGAGCTGAAACGCTCTTTGATACTGCGTTTTTATGGGCATCATTTTTTCTCAAGTTAAATAAGATAAAAATTCTAGCATGCTAACTAAGCCAGCATACTGCAAGATTTACTTAAATTTCTTATTTCAGTTTAAACCTGTAGCAGATATTTTGCCAACCGCGACAATGCAGGAGGAAACACGTTTGATAAATGTTGTCGATTTTTGAAAAATTCTACGTTTTTACAAACATTTCATACTTTTTATTTTTAGAACAGGTTCCATCTTTGTTCAAAGTATCTCTAAGTACATAAACTGTTATTCGGGATACGTAGAATTTTCTAACAAAAGCGGACGCGTTCAAGCTGATATTTTTAAAACCAGATTAATTTCATTTGAGACAAATGATTAAAATTAAATTTAATGTTTATATAAGACTATACGTATTCTATATATGTTGAATGATAGACCTTTTACCATTTCTGGTTTAGAATTCTTTTAATATATCTGAAAATACATAATCCCGTGAAGATTTAAGTAACCTCCGTTTCGCTTACCATTAAACCATTAATAGCGTTTTAATACGCTCAAATAAAGAGTTACTTCCAGTGTATTCTACAGCAATTTGTAACAATGGACTTTTCATAACATATTTTGGACAAGTATCCCAACAGACATAGGTTTTTCATTAATATTGTCCAAAACTTGGAGGATAGGAGGTACATTTTAACGATGGTAGGTACATTTCTTGTATCTGGTCAAACATTTTTAAAGATTCAATTCTAAAGTTTAATTTTCTAAAATTTTCACTTCTTGTGTGTATTTTTAAACTTTAAGAGTGCAATTAATAAAGCATACCTATAGCAACTTCAATATATGTATAAATCGGGGTAGGAGGGTCAGTCAAAATAGAACCAGTAAGTGTTCATGTAAAATGTCACTGGCGCATGGCTACTTTCTCATACCAGAATCAATTCCTAAGTCATGATTTCTTATTTCTTTGCAAATTTTGCAAAAAAAGAGTTGAAACATTCTGCATCATTGATTCAAATCATCACAATTAAATACCATGTTACCTTAATTTTAAAAGGCTTTAAAAATATTTCGCTTCATACCAAGGTCGACACAACCCCTTGGTTTAAGCTAACTCTACCCCACCTCCCGAGAAGATTAATGACGTTACGAATACAAAAATTGTATCGCGGTTATTTTTCATTATAATGATTAAAGTACATGTTCGTGATCATTAAATCATAAATTAACCAATTTTATATATATAAGTATGCAAATTTTTTCCTATACTGCCATGTTAAAAAGATATAATATTTGAATAAATTTCGACGTTTCAGTGCAAATTTAAAAAAAATCTTATAATTCACGAATTTCGGTTAACAGGCATTGATACGTTTCATAGTCCATATATTTTTCTGTCAGCTTTCGTGCACATAAAAAATTGGCAAGACAGACGTCACTAAAAATAATCTAAACGCATTCAAGAGGTCCTAAAACAACAAAATCGAGACTTTTTGTGGATACAACACTTTGTTCTATATTCAATTGTACGAGAAAGTAAAAATGTATTTCCAGCGAGTATTTAAAATCAATATATGTTCGAAACGCTTAAGTTATATCTATGATGAGAAGTATATGATCAAAAGTATCCGAACACTTTGGATGTTAGAATTTTTTTCGAATTTCTAAACAAATAGTTTGCGAACTGTTCTGTAACTTTGTCGATGTGAAGAACATGCTTGAACGCACACTGTATAGTAAAATTCCGGCGACTTGTGTATTTAGGGGAACACCAAGATATTGAAAAAGGGGAAAGTATGTTTGATTACCCTGTATCATAAAAAGCTGGAAATGATTTGTAACTTTCACAATAGTTAACAAAAGCAGTTTACTAAAACAAAAACGTATATTCATGAAGATAAACGTTTCTTTAAAAGAAAAGTTACATGTGTTTTGCTTACAATATCCATAGGTTTCAATTAAATTTCACAAACTTACAAAACACTTGTCAACGTTCAAGAAAAACATACTTCTATTGAAAATTAAAGCATTGAATATGCGATGAGATATAAGCATTTGAAGAAACTAAGTTTTTACTGCGCAGGTGCGAAACATAGCAATCGCTTTCTTTCATGATTTTGTAGTGAATACTGTAGGGTAACTTCCATAATCCACTGGAATATCGTGAAAATTCAAAGATATCGACGACATAGTGATCAGTTTTTCTCCGATTCTCTGAAAGTACCTAGACGATAAGTGGTTTTCCACAAATTGACATTTTACAAATTCATCAGACACCCCTGTTCTGAAAATAAACTAGTCCGATTTTATGAAATTATGATCAAATGTCTCTACACCCCTGTACGTGGTGTTAATTATTTGCATAAAATTGCACAAATTCATTTTCTGAACAGGGGTGTCCGTTGAATTTGTAAAATGCCAATTTGTGGAACACCCTTATCCAGGTACTTTCAGAGAGTCCGAAAAACTGATCACTATATCGTCTCTATCTTTGTGAATTTTCACGATACTCCAGTGGATTTATTATAGACGTTGCCCTACGCTATTCACTACAAAATCCTGAAAGAAAACTTTCTACATTTAGTGCCTGCCCAGTAAAAACTTAAGTTTCTTCAATGGCTTATATCACATAGTATATACTTCAATTGAAAATTAAAGTATTGTATAATGTTCCTCGACGTTGGCAAACGTTCAAGTTTAGTGAAATTTGATTTAAACCTATGGATATTGCAAGCAAAAATCATGCAACAATTTTTTTTTCTTCAAAGAAACGCTTACATCTTCATGAATATACGTTTTTGTTTTACGAAAATGCTTATACACATTGAACAAAGCAAGTTAACTATTTTGTTAATGTTACAAATCATTTTCTGCTTTTTATGATGCAGGGTGATCAAATATATTTTCCCTTTTTTCAATATCTTGGTGGACCCCTAAATGCACAAGCCACCGAAACTTTACTGAAAAGTGTGCGTTCAAGCATGTTATTCACATAGTCAAAAGTTACAGAACACTTCGCCATTTGTTCATTTGTTTAGAAATTCGAAAAACATTCTAACATCCAAAGTGTCCGGATACTTTTGAGCACAAAGTGTATGTGATAGAAATAAACTTAAATAGACGAGAATGCGCTACAGAAAATTGAGTTATAGAAATTAAAATATATAATTTAATTTTTCTAGTCTACACAAAAATTTCAAAAGCATGGTTCACTGAATTTGGTCTTTGCTACGGTAAACTACACTTCAAAACAAATTATTCCTTGGGTGTCTATCTGAACTTGTGAGGACTACGTCATAAGGTAAATAAAAATGCATTAGTTTAGACCTTTTTACCCATGTAATTCGCCAGTAACATTTATCAGCTTCAATATGGAAATAAACACCATATTTGACATAGGAAAAAATCTTATATTTTCCGCTAGTTTACCCGCCTCTCCCGTTGCAACCAACCGAGTTTGCTACATATTCAAATTTACAACACGTAAATAGTATTTTTCACATTAAATACCGACAAAAACCTATTAAACCAACGAAAATCTATTCTTATGGAATACTTTTCAAAAGAAGCTGCATTAAATGAAGTCTACACGACGGGCTTGCTTAATACAGTTCGAGTCAAATCAGCCAACATAAATTAAGTGTACCATTTTGTTTTTCAAGAACTCTTACGCTAATTTGTACAATATTTTTATAGTTTTATTTCACACCAGACAATTAGTGAAAATGTCCAATCTAATATTGACCATCCGTGAATGTGGCTATCGCCGATATCGTCGCAAAAATTGGATAATGACAAAAAATAAATTCATCAAATCCAATTAGGCAATACATAGCAAATATTTACATTTTCAAGCACTCATCGCTAATTTAAGAGTAGCGCTTCAATATAAATCACTCAAAAATACCTTTACAGAGTCTGAGCTTACTACTGGAGGAAACTAGTGGCAACTTATATTTATAACACTAGGCTATGGTATGATATGCCCCTACTTGGTATAACAAAGTCATCAAAATAATTTAAATTTGACTGCGAAATTTTCTGAACTGAACAGTTGTGTTTTCTATACTTTTACTTTCCTAAAATTTGGGGTCACAAATAACCCAAATAGATTTGAACATTTTCAGTTTAATATTTCAAAATAGTGGCAAATATGGACTTCAATCTAGAGATATTTATTAGCTACTTATTTATTGAATGTATCGTGCTATTTCGCAGATATTTAATGAAACAAAAGTTCTTAGCAGGAGGTTTTTATACAATAGCTGCACATCTAGTTAGTGCATCCATGCAACATGAATGCCAAGATAATTTGATAAAGTTTCTCATATATTGCATTTTGGGGACATGTTTGGTAAAGAATTCCAATTAAAAAAAATAAATGCATTTTTAAGTAGTTATACAAGTTAGCGTTATTAACAGATATACTATTTAATTTGTTACATTGAAAAAGTATTGTACTCTCGGATAATTACTCCATGAATTTATATAGTCAAGTTTGATTTTAGGACGTAAAACAAGGACATTGCATGATAAATGCAAATAGAGCGACAGTTTGAAATCAATATTTGTCACTATTTTACAATAAATCACACAAGTACAGGTGAACTGACAAAGGTGGTGTTTTTCCTAAACAAACTTTTAAAATACAGGAACGTAGAGGTGAAACTTTTTGAAAAAAGAAATAAAAATAGTAATTCATATTCTTTAAAAGTGACCTTAAGAATATGAAGCAAAGAATACAAAGAGTTCGACTTCACACTATAAATATCAAAATCGCCGATATCATCTAGATATTTTCAAGATTAGTCAATGTGGCTAGGAAGGATTGTGGGAAGCAATTCATGTGAAAGTCATCGTATAAAGTTATGAATATTTTAGCATAACTTGCATTATATTCATTTTATTTTCACTCCATATATCCAAATATTCCCATTTTCCATACCAAACATACCCCGTGGTATATCTGTAGTGTTAACTGCGTTACTTATTCTTAAAGCGCTTAAATAGGTGGCTTCAGTATAAGATCGCTTTCTTATTGCAGATAGCAGAATCCATGGACATATTTCACACGAGCAAGCAAGCTCTCGTCCACAAGGAACAGCCATTGCAGTTTTCTACTATTCTATGCTAACATACAAATACATATGAATCCAACTAAAATAATTTTAAAATTTGTTAATCATCAAATTAATCTTCGACCATTTTCTATTTTAGACAGACCACGTACAGATTTTATGGGTTACCTAATACGCAATTGCAAACTTTGCTATTTGATTATTAGATATACTCCTTTAATGCCAAACGTTAAAAACGGGTAAAATATAGCCATAAAATGACTAAGTATACTTTTTTAGATGCTATACGTAAAAATCTAGCCAAATCAACCCTGGATATAGTTTCAAGAAATAATTTAAATTTATCAAATTAATTTCATTAAAATTATGAATAGTTAAAGCAGGATTTTAAATTTCTGAAATTTCATACTATATCAGCTAAACATTGAAAGTTAAATGAACATCACTATCTCTAATTTATGGTAAATCAGTGTAGAGTTTCAAATTCACATTTTGATATTGGTTTCGAGGAAATTTTCGTCCAAAATTATTAATTAAAATTTACAGTTTCGGGATTTTCTTGAAATATAATCAATATTTCAAGTAATTTTAGTTCTTGCGTAAAACTGAAAATATAATCAATTCTTTCCTTTTAATTTTCCACCATTAACTACGAAATATATTTGTGGATTTGCGCAAAGATAAGTTTTTACCATAAATTATCCATATCAAAAATAATTCATTTAACTTAAGTGTTCTTGTGAAACCATCGCGTTATAATACAGAGATAAGATTGCCGAACTATCGTCACATAAGCAACCCTTATTAGAACAGCTATAACATTACGCGTAAAATGTTTTCTCTCGTCTTTTTCTTTTATATCTAGTTACGAAAATACCACTAATTAATATACAAAACTGATAAAGATAATAATTTCAACAGAAATTAGTTTATTATAGAGTAAAAATTCACCAACATGTTGTCTTCTAGGATCAAATGTAGATGCCCTGTTGGGTGAAATATTTTGAAATTAAACGAATTTCATTTTCCTTAGAGTAACCTTCAGATCTTTAATCGGGCTGTCTAAATTTTACGCTCTACAGTTTTTATGCACGTTCTTTTACTCTAAATGGGACTTACAGATTAAAGCTAATATAAAACCACGAGAACTTATGCATTCTTCACCCCATCCATATATGCATCTTAGGTCATCACTTATGGATGAGAAAGGGATATTGCAGACAGTTAGGATACAAGTTAAGCTTTCAGTTCGCATAACTCCTACTGTGATGTATATTTTAAAATCTAGGGAATCTGCAAAGGTTTTCAACTCGTTAACCTTGTTTCTATAAAAAAAAGCCATTTTCCTCTGTAATAAATCTATGTAATCCTTGAGTCTAGATAATATATTAAGACTATGTGCTGAGCATCGTTTAGAATAAGCGCAAAATAAGTATGCACTGTTTTATATACGCATCCTACTGCCAGAGCCCGACTGAATGGGACATTTTAAAGCCAAGATCACACATTAGAAGCAATAGCATCCATAGACTGGCTTTGCAATTGTGGTTATTCTGCATGAAAACCAGAAACCTCTAGCATCAGCAAAACTTGCTATTTTACTACATAGAAACTACACTTAATTATGGTACACAAGATTTCTTGCTTATATTGTAGGTAGCGACTATTTCGTGCAAGAGCGTAAATTACGGGTGTATATGACTCGTAAAATCCTTCAGTCACCTGCAACAGTAGCGCGATATTAACAATATGTTGAATAGTTTATTAAATTTATAATACATTTTGATTGCCGAGAAAATAGTAATACCCATCATCTTTTGACTGCCTAACATGGCTTCAGATAAATAGTCGGTGCTAAAATTAATTTTGTAAGTGTTCTGCGTCATATTCTGAAATGGCATTTGCAATCAATCATCAGCACATAAATGCACTTAAATGATGATTTGCAAACAGAGATAATTCAAACGCTAATCAGTTGAATACTGAATATCTGAAACTTCATAACCATGTCAAACAATCCTATTCGCACTTAAAAGTTCAGAAATAATTCTGGCATAACATTCAATAACTATACTCTGAAATACTATACAAATTCAAACTTACCATTTTCTGTAAAAAAACCTGGACGTGTCATTGAAAATCACATCTTTCGATTTTCTCCAATCATCTTCAATCCTTTGGTCGAATATCTTTTTAAGACCGCATAAACACACTAAAAACTGCAACAAAAGCATCGCTTTTAAAACCCTTAGGAGATCCAGCAATTTAAAATTGTCCTTAAAAATACAATAAAAACGTGTAAAAGAATAAATCTTAATGTCCCATTGTTAAAATCCTATATGGATGGTTCCCTTCACAGAAACAGAATTGCAAATTCGCCTAAACTTCGCAAGGCTTAATTATATCCTTTTATCCATTGATTGACATAACAGATTCAGACAATTATGCAAATAAATTCTAATGTGCTTTCAAATATCTTCAAAGTTTGGAATTTGTAATATCCAGTTTTAACTAATAGTACTGGAACCGCATATATCTTTATAATATTTAATTCAAGTTTTATTTTTTAATACTATTAACAAGTGATTGATTTAAATGGTAAAGTTATCAGTACTTACGCAAAAATACAAACCGTCTGTTCAGTGTGACGTTAGATCGTGACTGACAGACGCAGCCCCAACATTTTCTTTCTGCGCAGTACGTAATCCAGAAAGGTAACGGTTCTTGTGGATTGGAGAAAGGTATGCTTTGAAGCGCAAAATTAAAATCTGTAAAATC
The DNA here is from genome assembly GCA_951213105.1 of Amaurobius ferox. Classification (NCBI taxonomy): domain Eukaryota; kingdom Metazoa; phylum Arthropoda; class Arachnida; order Araneae; family Amaurobiidae; genus Amaurobius; species Amaurobius ferox. The sequence continues at coordinate 23,266,065 of OX578137.1, forward strand.
TGCTACGCCATCATGAAATATCCGAAGCCGCTACAAGTCCAAATTGGCTAAAAATCTTATGTCTTCACCTTGTCCAGAGTTGAACTGCGCCGGAATTTCGACGAGTAGGATTTTAAGGTAACGGCCGTTGGAAACTCATAAAACGTGAAAATAGGTATGTTGATTGGAATTAGTATAATGTAAAACGGGAAAACCAAGAAATATACCAGCTAATTTAATCGATTTTTTTTCAATATATAATCTATCTTGTGCATTGCATGATATGTATTATCACTGAATAAAGATATCTATAGCTTTACGATGGAAATGGATGAGATCGCTGTCACTTCAAAGAGTATCGGGTTGCTCTAGTCTTTCATTATATTCAACACAAAATAAGCTAGAAATGGACAAAATCATGCATGAAATTAATTTAAAAATTTCCGTGACATTTCAAATATTTCCCGGGGACTAATTATTGAACAATCGAAATGGGCATCTTTGAAACATAAAACATGTATAGTGGACACCTGATTTCTTGATGAAAATGTCTATTAACAATACACTTTAGTACAATTTATAATTTTAGAGAGATGGAATATACAAAAATGTGTTTAGTATTTGCTCTGTTGGATTAACTTCGATCTAATAATGACTTACGTTTTGTTACCTCGCATTATAATTGACTTCTATAAACATCTAAGTTTTCTTTGTATCACAAGTTGTTCCACTTGTATGTAAAGAGTTTGGTCTTATATGGTATTGGAACGCACTACCTATCGTTGCTTGGGTTTTAAATAAGCACCCTCCACTTGAATAACACCGATAAAAATAACACAATTCAATTTCCAAATCTCCTGTTTCATATCTTTTAATTTCATTGCTTGTATAGTCACTCGCAACTAGTTGCCAATACGCATGTCCACAATACCTCATAGCAAAACGCAGCACGGGAGCCGGAAGAAATTATAGCTCTCCATTAGCGGAATCTAAAATTGCAATTTTTATGGGTTTGTTTCAAAATTCACAGAAAGTCATAAATTAGGGTAATTTAAAATAATTTTGTTTTTTAGAATACGATGTTATACGCCCGTAGTTTTGTAAAAGTGCAGAGTTGTGCTAATTTGTTGTGCTTTCGATGTATTTAAAAATAAATATATAGATATGGAGGGGGGAGGAATTATCTTACGAGTTCAGATCACACATCGTTAAAAAAACGTCCTTCGATCTTTGTGATAATGTCGAGATAGAAACTTTGTGATAATAATTTCGATTGCTAAGGAACCAATTTTCTGTGCATATCGCTGAAAATGATGCTCCAGCATGGAGCAACTAAAGAACTAATTCGAAATAATAAAAAAAAATTCACCAAACCGCATTGTCTCGTGTTTGAAATATATCTGTAAAAAATTCGAAGCTAGTTGAAGGTTAGATTTCAGTCTGCAGACGACAACATGCAAACACAAAGACATATTCTTTTATTGTGTAATATTTCTATAGCTATTTTGTAAATTTAGAAAAATCACTTTTTCAAGAGGGTTTTTTGCGCAAAAATTAATCTTGTGGCCATTTTGCAAAACAGGAAGATTCTTTTATTCCGAATTATACCAAAGTCTAATCAGCACCAGAGTAACACATAAGTGACTACAAAATTTTATGAAATTTGGTTTATTAGGTTTTGAGTTAGAGCCGATACATACATTGCACATGTACACACAGAGAGAGAGATAGATAGAAACGCCACGCTAAAATGTTTTTTTCGTGTTCTAGAGGTCCCAAAACGTGTAGATCTGTCGAAAACTCGAGTTGCGATTTTCGACAGGGTTCCAATACTTACTCTACCCTATCCTACCATGTATTTCAGGGAAAGTAAAAACGGCTCGAATTCGAGCCGAATTGGCTGCTAGATAAATTGGATTCAAATGTGGCAGAAATTCGGTTGAAAATAAACTTAAAAGTTATAAACTTTTAAGTTTATAACTTTTAAATTCATTAAAATAAGAAGAAACTCGACAAAATCTGTCATCAGAAGAGTTCCATTTTTCCCTGAACAGAATTTCGCCGCCGTCCGAAGCTTCTATTTTTCAATACAGACGACACCTACAAACACATACGTCTTATTTTGTTATGGGGAGATTAATAATAAGCTTTAATGCATTAAATTTTGTGAAATAAATGTAATGTTTTTTTATAAACTGCTTTAAAATTTGAAGAATTAGAATTCGAATCTCAAGATACAAATATGCGAAAGAGACAGCTCGTAAAACGCAACATTTAAAAATACTTGATTGTATTGGATCTGTGTCAGGAAAATAAATAAACCTCAGTCAAGAAAAATATCATGTGTCAGGGAATACAACAGCGACATATCTGTGATTCCAAAATCATATCAACCAATGGACATTTCTCTTTTATCTTTATCTTCAGGTATGTGTAAATTATCGTGTATCGATTTGCTCTATCTTCCAAAATTAATTACGTAGTAATAAACGCATAATCATAGTTAATCATGAATGCGCGTTAATAATTTCCTCATAAATTTAATTTCCGGAAACTTTATGAACATCAAGATAGCATAAATGCCTGCAAGAAGATACTCTCTGCAAACAATTAATTTCATCCCAGATAACTTAAGTCCCTTAATACCCCGTGAGGGAGTGTTTAACAGTGATTTATTAAAGTTTACGTTTCATGTTAACGCTGTGCGAAAGAGCAGTTGTACACATGGCGCAATGGACAAATATAATGCTCTTTATGAGCAAAAATAGCGGACTATAAAATTTACTTTTACGATAATGACATCATCAAGTAAAAGTGAAATAATGGAATGTGTTGATAATATAATTTAATATTTTATTATTTGCGATTACACTTGCCTGAAAGTAATTTTATGTGCTAATTATTTTTAAGCTAAACGCATTTATGCAGAAAAGACAATCATTTAAATACTCTGAAAATGGATTTTATTATTTTGCTCTGATTTTACTAAAGCTTACTCCTCCCAAAATTGAAGGAAAAAAAAGCGAAGTTAACATTCGTTCTAACTGAATCTTATATAGAAGGGTATCAATTTGGAGACGACTTTCTGGGATTTAAAATAACTATGCAAATTTTCGACCTTCAGATTGCATTAGTTGTTTAAATGTAAAGTAAAAATTTCTTTAAAATGCAGAATATCACTAATTAGTACTACCTTACACCTTTCTGGTAGGTCGGACGGTCTGGGTTTCAACAACAACTAATTAGTACTAGTTTTGGAGCGAAAAAAGTCTGTCTTTGGGACAGAAATGGAGTGACTAATTCGGAAAAAGCAAAAAGTCATCAGTTTGTCCAGTGAGCTTTTGTTGGTGAGGCTGCTTTATCTTATTTTTCGGAACAAGAAAATTGCTTTTGCCTAAAAAAGCAGTTTGTACTAACCAGCTTATACTAACCAGTTTATGCTAACCAGTTTATATAGTCGGTTTTAAAGGACAGGACATTTTTCTTTCTTAATTCTTCAGGATAAAACACAGAGCATCGACTCCAACAAAGTTATGCAAGCGTCTGTCATAGCCTATAAACTTTTTAGAGATATGCTTACCTCTATTGTGGTGGTTGCTATATCGCTGTATCCCACCGAGCTGAATGGCGTTCAACAGTCGCAGCAAGGCTGGATCTGTTTCCACGTCGCCTCCAGACTCTCACACGACGACTATTATTCAAAAAATAGAACCAAGACCCGTCGCTGTAAACTACTCTGTACCATTCAGTCTTCTGAGAGACTCGGGCCCGACAATCTCTCACGTAGGTGTCTTGTCGTCAATGGTAATCTTCTTAAAGGACAGTTTGAGAGCTAGCCGCTTTTGGCCAATCATCGAGAAACTGTTTTCGCTGATATTGGACCATCCAATGTACCCTGCCCTTCTGCAGAATGCCGGTAGTAGTCGTTTGTGGGATGGCCAACGCATGCCTTCGAATGTGTCGATCAACGCTTGCTGACGTACATCTGTATGGACGCCTGGTACCACTGCGACAATTCACATGCCTTTCTTCAATCCATCTTTTGCACAGTGGACACATCTACGCGTGTTTCAGCAGCGATACGTCGGTACGACCACCCAGGCATAAGTAAACCAAAAATAAATCTTCTAGCACGATCGTTCAAATGCTGAAACGACTTCGGCGTGTCGGCCAGGCATCTCCTCAACAACACGTGTCTTCTGAAATGAAAAATGGGTTTCCCTAGGCGACAGACAGTAAGAACTGTTAGCTCATCTGCCGTTAACTGTTTGCTAGTTTTAGAGCAGTTTGTGTGACTTTTTAAATAATGTTTATGCTATTATCACTGTAAATTTCCAACTTGATGTAGTTGAATAATAATATTGAGAGGTTTTTAATGAAATAAAATTTTATCTTGCAGAGTCCACTTCAACGACAAGAACTTGCAATTCTATTCTAGTAGCTCAACGATAGAGCCAGGACGTAAATCCATGATTCAATTACAGGTTGGGGTAGCAAGGTTCTTTGCAAGGGCCCCCGAAAAAATAATCATGCATGTTAGTGCAATGACGTTAGAGGTCTGAGACTGATAGTACGGCTAGTACGGATTCAAAAGCCTCTGGTATATTGAGAGCCGATTTCAAAATCAGGAGATCAACGATCACGCAGGAAGTTTACCTTGAGTATAAAAATAGCAGCAGCAGGCTAATCTGAGTTCATAATAGCAGGGGCTGATCAGTCAGAGTGTCAGTTGCACGCCAATCTGACATTAGAAGATAGATAATACAATGTCCACTTTGAAGATAACTGTTTGCAATTCCGTTCCAATAGCTCAACAGTAGAGCATCGATTGGCCAATACGAAGATCCGTGGTTTGATTCCCGGTTGGGGCAGAAAGGTTCTTTACAACCTGTAGAATACAGTTACCTTACACCTTTCTCGTAGGTCAGATGGTCTAGTTCTCAACAACAACAACAACCTGTAGAATAAACATAGGCAAATTTTATCATTTACTTTCAGTAATTTGAATATTAGTTAAACGGTATGCGTATTATATATTAAATTAACTTTAATTATTAAATTTGCCCGTTTATATATTAGCTGAGGGAAAATGTTAATATTAAATGTGCTACATCGACGTTTTTACAATTCGTGATGTTAACTGAATTTTAGCCACGTATCTGTTTTACTCTGATAATTCATTTTGATAAATGGGTATCATAAATTTATATGTCACTTGCCTTTCTTCTGACTATTATGGCCGGCGTCCTCCTGTCGACCTTATTGTTAGCTTGACACCTAAGTTATATGTCCATAAATAAACTGTCATAGCACTTGTAACAATTAATTCGGTTTCGTACATAGTGTTCATAATATCAGAAGCAAATATAAGCATTTAATATGTACCTCAATTAATTGCTAATAAATTTAAAAATTACTGAATTAAGAGGTAAAAAACATCAACCCCTTCAGTAATTTCTAACACCACAGTGCTACACACGTAACTCAAGAAATATGTTATCGCCATACAGAAAAGAATTAAAGGTAAAAACTAAGGAATTATTTTTCATAACCAAACCGAAGTGAGTTATCCCCTTAATTGATTTTTTTAATTTTATCATTGGTTTGGTAATGAAAGCCATACCCTGTTCGATTATATTATTTATGGATTGGACCGTACATCCTGGATTAGTTGTGCAATTCTGCTGCAATAGAATGTCTCACACTTTGACTAGATGGCTGTTTTTACTTTCCTTATATACTACAATAATGTATGAGGAAAGCATTGTGACGGGTTCGAAAATTTGAATTCCAGTTTTCGACGGGAGAGCACGTTTCAAGCATCCCTGATCACGAATCGCACATTTTTGAAGTAATGTATGTGTGTGTGAAAGTGTGTGTGTGTGTGTGTCAGTGAGTCTGTGGAGACGATAACTGCCGAATGAATTGACCGATTCGAACGAAATTTGATACAAAAATTACAACAAAAAACACTGGAAACCTACTGTTTCTATACGCAATCGAATGTTCAGAACTCCCCTAAATGTTCAAGAGAAATTTTGAAAAATCGTAAAAAAATCAAAACCTCTAATAAAGTTTCACAAGTAGACATTTCTAATGTAATTTTCTTTAGAAGACGATTGACATAAATTTTAGGACGCTAACATGAACCGTTCTCGAGATATTGCACATTTTTCAAAAATATATCAAAAAGTCATATAAAAAAATATATTTCCTATTGAGAAACATGTTCACTTTTCATATGTAATACCATACGATAAATGTGATGACATCATTCTCGTGGATCTAGCTCATTCCATTCATGAAAAAAGATACTTTGAGTAATACTTTTGTATTTGAACGCCAATAGTCATTTATCTGCTGTAAGACTCACTTATTTCTCCGTCCATAACCCTTGGTGAGATTTTGGCGACAAATTTAGTGGAATGTCGCCAACTTGGCCACTTTTTAAATGTTGCTAAATTAACGACAAACTCGCCAAATGGATGAAAATGACGCTAAATCAATGAAAATGACGACTCATTGATGAAAATTCAATATCTTGGAAAGAATATAAATATCTGCTATAAAAATAATCCATTTTTTTTACTGTAAAAGTAGTAAATTCATTGCATTATATAAGGAAAGCCATGTGCTGCCTACTTAAGATTTTTTTCCTTACATACATGCTGGAATAATGCATAGGGAAAATACTGTGAGGTGATCGAAATCGAATAGATGTTTTTTAAAGTGAATTTTTAACGAATTTTTAGCAAATTTTTAATGAATTTTTAACGAATTTTTTTAAAAAAATCCTAAAATAATATCAGAACTTGTAATAATGATAAAGAGATTGTGATCTCATACGTAATTTTTTTTGTTAAAATACGAATGATATAGACTTCAGAAACCTAGTATGAACCGTTCTTAAGATATTGCCCGATTTCCTAAAAGTTTCTCATAAAAATTACATAAAATAAAAAAAGTAGTATTATCCAATTGAAAATAACTTGCAAAACATCCTTGAAGGAAGCAGGTATATATTAATTAGGTGACGACAATTATTTGGAAGGTTCATCCTCTGGCTTACATGGCTCCGAGGAAGAAATCGAAACTCTGGCTCTGTTAGTTTCTGTCTCCTCGACGATACTATAAGTGTGCCTTTTAGGTGACTATACTCTAAATGTGCCTATTTAGGTGACTATACTCTAAATGTGCCTATTTAGGTGACTATACTTTAAGTATGCCTCCTAGGTGACTATACTATAAATGTGCCTTTTAGGTTTGATCAGCAATCAACGACAAGACTTATTTTTGAATGCAACAATTTCAAAAGTTTACCAGAATTTATATTAAATTCAGCAACAATAGTACATATTTACCTAACAGGATAGTAAGACTTTTAATTAAAAGACTTAAGTGCTCCGTTATGGCGTGTAATCATTAAACAGGGCTATCATACTGTTGACGTGATAGAGGATTATGAGTAATAAAGGCATCAGCATTAAAGCGGGGACCAGGGACCACTTTCGAATCGCCTTTGTCTACATTCAAACTGACTACTATCATATTGGATACAGCCAGAGTGCTAAGGGTGTAAGTCGAGCTCATTGGAATTAGTCAACTAAATAAAAAATTGAATAAAAAAATATCTACATTTGCTATTTCAGAAATTCGTTTCATTTTTACAAATCAATCATAATGTCCGTGTATGTTGAAAAATTGAAAAGAATGTTTGAAAATTTTAAATGAATGATTGATAAATTTAACGTCTTTTCCGTGCCCCATTTTTCATTCGAAAATAAATAGTCTTTTAAACATCTGTTGTAATAATCTTTCCAAATTCCATTCTATTTGATTATTGTGTTTAGACGTTATCCTGTCTATATATAGAAATCGATGAAAAATGGCTCATTCATTTACAGAGATGCTCTAAACGAGTAAATCTTTTGAAATCCCATCCTATCATAATACTTTCCTATTTTACGTGCTATAAATTGCAGGAAAAGTGAAGTACTCGAAAATTATAACCATAGATCGAAGGTGACTTTTCCCCCAAGTGCTTCTTCTCGCATCTTGTTGACAATTATTGTAAACTACAGTGTTTGATCAATAGTAAGACATCCTTGAATCTTGTATACAACAATTTCAAAAGTTTAACTACCAGAATTTATTTTAAAATCAGCAACAATAGTACATATTTATCTAATACAATAATATGAATGTCCCAAAGCTTAAATGCTCCGTTATGGCTTGTAATCATTAGCGCTAATCTATCATTGATCTGGTAGATGATTATGAGTTATAACGTCACCAGCATTAGAGCAGGGACCGGGGACCACTTCAGAATCGTCTTTGGCTGTGATCAAAGTGACTTCCACCGCATTGGTTACAGTCATCAGGCTTGAGGGCAGAAGTCGGGCTCGTTGAAAATAGTCCACTAACTCGAAAATTGAACAAAAAAATCTGATGTGGCCCACATCAGATATAGGTATTCACATAAAAGTAGTAAATTCATTGCATTATATAAGGAAAGTCATGTGCTGCCCACATCAGATTTTTTATCTTAGGAGTTTGTTTTTGACTCCAAACCCGTTGATACTTAATGTTGTTTTTGTCTCCCGAACCAATTGATACTTCATATTTTTAATTACCGTGCACAGCGAAGTTTTGTTTTTAATTTAATTTTTACAGTAGTTTTAACGTTATTTTTTTATAATAGTATCGGAAGTTTGTTTTTATGTTACGCATGTACTTGTTCACTATTAAAACGCAAATCAAAATGGAATAATAACTTCTGTCCGGATAGGTTCCCGTCTCCTCTAGTGAGTGCTATTTTTTAAAATATATAGAATCTAACAATCTAGTGAAGCTATTTCAATCAGAAAAAAACTGTATTTTCCGACAATTAACGGAAATAAAATAAAACGCTCTTCTTGGCTGCAACTCGAAGTGATATTGGAATATGATATTGGAGAAAATCTTCGCCAAAAAACCTATTTTCTACAATACGTTCTGCAGTAATATAATGCGAAGTGAGTAAATTGAACGTTGCTAAAATGGCCGTATAAACATGTAGGTTTACTTATCACATAGCTATACTTATACATGTAGTTATACTTATCAAAATGATACCTGAGTAAGATAGAACTGGCATGTCAGATCTTTTTCAATCTTTTTTCTAACTTACTAGTATCTGTATTGAAAATATGTGTATTGCAAGTATGGGCGATTATCAACTGCAGATGTAAATTTCTGGCACAATGTATGTGAAACAAACTGTATGTGTATCATCATCTTTTGGAATATAAATACTAATTTATCATTTTCCTTATAATTGAAGGAAGAACATATTAATAAATTTGCGGAAGCTTGCTGAAAATTTATCTGTCTAACAGGTTATGAAAAAAATAAAATTAAAATTTTAAATCTAAGTCCTTTATTTTCAGAACAAACAGATAACTTAACCGCCTTAGCCAAAGCAATAGATGTTTATTTAGCCAGAGAGTTATATACTTTGTAAGGATTAATAATTTCTATTCCTGACTACTTATTTTTCAAGCAGTGTCTTCTGCGGGGAAAGAAAAGCCTAAATTTAAATAACAGCCTCAAAGATTGCTGACGGTAGAGGGTGCTGGAAACCAGGTTATAAAAATAACGATACGGTTCGAGATGATACGAGTTGGTACGACATAGAACATGAAGTGTGTGGATGCAGACGATGGTAAAAAGGTGGTCCAAGTACATTCTGATTTATTATTGTAAATTATGGAGTTTATTTTATGATTTCTACAGTTTAAAAATAAAACTTGTTGTTTTTATCAAGAAATGCTTGTGTTTTCATTCCGACACCTTTACAACTTAACCCAGGAGGGATATTGTTGCCAAATAGGAAACATAAAATTGAAAAATATCATAGCCTCCTCCCTGACTTGCAGATACGATTTCCAGTCAGGTTATCCGAATCTATCAATTCGTTCATTTAAGTTGGAGTTGGTAGCTAACTTTTGTTTGTTGTGGTAATGCTAACTCTCCCTTGCCACATACAGAAATTTCTAGTGGTAACAATATTTCTTACTTTGGCTGAGACTTCCTTTCCTGTAGAAGGCAAGTTTTTGCATTTGAAACACGTCTATACTTTTATTAAATGTATGCTGTACTAACGATTATTTTGTAATTTTAATTTTATTTAATTCAGCAGTTCGAAACAAAGTACACGATTTTCACAGCTTTTAAATAGTATTTGTGGAAATCTCTTATCACTAAGTTTTGACTCACTGGAGTGTATATTTTCGTGACTATAAAGTAGTTTAAAATAAAAATATTTGCTTATGATATTTTAACAACTATTTTAATTAATAACATATGCTGTATATGTATGTAAAAACATTATTGAATGTTTAGGTTAACTCCATTTAAAACTTAATTAACCTTTTGCTTAGGTCCATGGACGCCAGTGCCTGCAAAGGGGGATCGAACTGTTTGGGATAGGGTATGTCAAATACCTGTCTTTTTGAGGGGTTCTTCGTTTGGGATGGACGCTGTCCCACCCGTAAGCAAAAGGTTAAGATTTAATGACACTATTTATTTTATTTTATGTTTTATGGGCTTTTTTATTAGTTTTCTTCTGAAAAATATTAATGTTTGAATTTTTATGAAGCAAAACTCAAAGATATTTTTATCTTTATGAAGATCAGATTTCATATTTCAAAACACACCACTTAAGTTACATCTTAAAAGAAATGAGCTGTTAAACTAGACATAAAGCTTAATGATCCATAACACAAATCTCAGAATATTCCTGGAACAATTCATTAGGGAGATAAAGAAATGTACCGTTTCCTGGGTTAGAAATAACGACACATTTTATATAACCTGACATCTTACGTGTTAAGGATCATTTTGAAGCTAATATAGGGTCTGTGAATTTTCGCAAATAAAATGGTTGTACAAATTTAGGGGAAATCGGTTGAGTGGTATAAGGTATGCCATTTCCAGTACTTGAAGTGTAATTGTGTAAAGTATGTTATATATATATATAACCAAACAAAATAAAGCGAAATTACATGAATACATTAAAATTAGATATGTAATTTAAAGTAAAATATTTTAAAGTCGTTGTCAATAATTTACTCAGTTAACTAAATATTATTCCTTGAATCTATAATTCTCGTAGTTACGTCTCGTATATTAATACTTCAATTTATAAACATATAGTAAGTGCTTTTACTTCTATCGAAGTAATTATAGTAATTAATATTAAAATATCATAGAAGAATAAGTGATAAAACAATGATAACTATTAATAAAAATTAGTCATTAATATGAACGTACTTGTAATTAGAGAAATAAGGTATACTATTAAAGAAACTATTAGAGAAATAAAATTCATTATATGATAATTTGCCCTACATATACGCCGTATGATAAGTTACCATATTATATATAGTGATAAAATTAAAATGACAAAATTTTTTGTATATAGGAATAAAACCACCTGTGCAAAGAAATATTTAGTTTTAGGAATTTTTCGTAAGGTATACCACTCAAGCTATCTATGTATAAAATTTGAAATCGCTACATATTCAAGAAGTGAGTAAACAGTAAGAAAATTTCACCAGTAGCAAGAACGAAAATTTGCCTTTTATTTTCAGAGATAGCTCTCCTTACAGATTTCATTAAATATCCATTTATGAAACAAGAATCATCCTCTACAAGTTCTACTACACGTCTATTTATGAATCAATCGTTCTCTGCTAAAAGTTCCATAAAATGTCCATTTATGAATCAAAAGTTTTCCGACTGCTTGAATATGTTCGAAGAGACAGTAAAAGATGCTTACCATTTTTCCAAATCGGTATCAATTTAATGCCATTATTTATGAATTATCTGCCTGATATTCTATTCAGACAGGCAGTTGGGTAACATTACATTAACAAGCTGATTTTGAAAATAATCTTAGACAGTAACAGAAATCCGTTTACCTGAACAAGTATATACAAATATTGATGAGTGTTCTGAAATAGAATTTATTTGTATGACAATCTTTCGAAAGGAAGAATTAAGCTTTGGAAAATATTCGCTATGATTTTTTAAAATATCCGCATCATTGAAAAATTTATTTAATAAATTCTATTTTTGACATATAATATTCATCAAATTTGTGAAATTTGCCAGACAATTCACAAATTCAATATTAAGTATTAGGTCAAACATTTGAAGCGAAGTGAATCCAAAGCGTATCTGCTTTAAACTCTTTAAAACTGAATCAAATTTGATTGTGTTCGAAGGTTTCGTTGAAGTAGTAAAACTCAACCGATTCGAATAAAATTTTGTACATAGCTTGAACTAATCCAGTTTCATGTCATGATGAAGCAAGAATTTTAAGTTTTACTTATGTACAGATACATCTGAGATCAAAGGTCAGACAATGTTAAGTCTATGAAGAAAAATTTGTTTAAAATAATTCGCGTTCCAAATGGAATTTTCAACTTCTTAGTATTTTGTATCTAATATTTTGCGTTTATTACAACTTTCATAAAATAAAATCTCAGTTATTAAACATATAGATACATGCCTTACATCGCTTCGGTTATAGTCTAGTTACTATAAATTGTTACAACATATCGTCTGGAATAGTGGGCGTTCTCTCAGGATACATATCTATCAGAGCTCATATCTATAAAACCAGTCGATATTTCGAGAAAATTCAAGTCGATATGGAAATTAGCAAAAAATCTCCAAGTTGGCGATTCCCAAAATCTTGCAATCCTATTTCCACTTAATAGAAATAGCTGCCAGTAAAAGTGTATTTTCTCGATCAAATAGCTGTGAAAGTATTTTACATGTTCATAAGAATATTTAAGGCAGTGTTTTTCAAACATTTTTGGTCGCGGAACTCTTCTGAAAATCGATATTTTGGCGAAACCCCAAATGAGAAAATTCCATTCAGGTTCAAATTATGCATTCAAAATTTTACTCATTCTTCTTTTTACTTTTATGAAAATTTACACGAAACTATCACACCGTGAAACCTCTGGAATATTATTGGGGAATCCCGGTGTTCTGTGGGACATATTTTAAGAAACACTGATTTAAGGATTTTGGATTTCTCATGAAAATTTTCTCAGAAAGCAATCCTTTGCTAAATACAAGTGGACATATTTTCAATCATTTATTTCAATTTTTTAATTCGTATTTTAGGAGAGGGTCTTCATAGATTCTATAAAATTATTTTCCTTGGGTTATTCTTCTTATTATTATATTTTGAGCCGATGCGGTTGTCGAGCGGTCAGGGGCATGCATTTTCGTCTGATCGCTGGATTGCCGGGTTGCGGGTTCGAATCCCGCCAGCGGGACTGGATGTTGTCATGTCGAAGCCAAGTCAGACTTCCACCACCCTTCAGGGGGCTTCTATAAAAGTGAAGCTGCAAATCTCCCCCCCCTTCGCCATGGGACACCCTGGGGAATCTTGTGGACGTGGTGCGTAGGCGCCCCTTCACCACGGGGAATTAGTACACACATTATATTTTGAATTTTTCGGACCATGTGAGGAACAAAATAGCTACCATTATTCTTTTAGTATTTACAAACATCTAATGAGTAGCAGAAAAAGATCACAAACTGTACATTTCATAAACGGCTGATTTTCCTTGAGTTATAGTTGGCACATGCGTACATTATATTTCAATCGCACGGATTGTCACACTTTATACGCATATGCAAAAACAGCTGCACCTCTGAAAATAGTTGAATCGTGTTCTAATATCCACAAAATGTGTAAGTCTAACGAAAATTGAAATTCGATTACTCTATGCTGTTACAAAGCTTTCCTTATACATATCATATTATGTATTGCAGGGAATGTAAAAATGCATTAAATATTGTGAATTGAATAGTCCACGGGCGCACATAACTGAGTTCTCAGGTCCAAAAGTGCTGTTAGAAAATATAAAAACAATTTCAGAAAATTATGACTACTTTGCCTATAGTGAAAAACGTTAGACAGAATACGATCTTCCATTTAGTGAATTCGTTGAACATTTGTCGTTCGTGGATTTATTGCGCAGCGGGGTGTAGATACCGTTTGCTGTGTCTGCTATAAAAATGCCTGCAAAAAGAGTCATCTCTAAAAAGAGACTAAAAATTAACAGCTAGCTGCGATGCCCGTAGCTGGTAAATATTAAAACATGCTTTGAATATAAATTAGAAGGGAAATTAAGTAAAATGTGAAAATGTGAATACATTTACGAATATTTTAGAAATTCAAATTGCAACTAAAACATGTCGATATGCGTTTCCATTTATCTGTCTAGGATGCATGGCGAAAAACTGATAACTTTTTTAGATGTCTGAAAATGCCTCTAAATTGATGAAACGATGCTCATTTAAAGAAAGTGGTGCTAAATTAATAAAATTTAAAACCAAAGAATAAATAGGATTCCGATTTTACATCTTAGGAATAGACTGGGATTCAAAGTAATAAATAAACGACGAATTATTTATTAGTTTAATTATATTTCAACAGGATCTGTCTGTCTGTCTGTTCGTGTATACCACTTGCCGACAAATTAAGCGACTTCTGGTAAATACAGCAACATTGACACATCATTGATAAATCCACGAATATGTTGCTAAATTTCTAAAAAATTCAATAGCTCACAAAATATACACTATTACGTGAATTAAATTCATTTTACATACCCTGTCGCTTTGAAGAAATTATTAATTTAATGTTATTTCTTCAAAATATAGTGAGTTTCACGGTGCAGTTACATTTTGTTAGAGGGTCTCAAGAAGAGTAAATTCATTGCATTTAGCTAGTGGATGGCATAATGTATATTTGGTAAGGAGTCTTATAAGAAATAGTAATATTAAATGGGAAGTGTGCATAGGTCGCATGAGTCTATGGATATTAGAAGCGCGAGTGCGAAATGATGAAAGGAAATATTTTGCAACTTTCTAAATAGCGGATGGAAGATAATGTTACGAAACGTTTCCTCTAGAATAGTGGGTGTATACGCAGGATACAAGAACGCGTCCAAATTTCTGGATAACTAACGTTTATTCACAAGCCCAACGTAAACATGAACAGTACACAGAAAAACACTTAAATACTTCACTAATTCAATAGAATAAGCAATATTATTTTCAAAATACTAACGAAAATAATTTCGCAAAACAGCAGCTACTATTCTCAAAATATTGACAAAAATCAAAGTCCAATGTTGCTCGTGTCACTTGAATTCGTCAACTCCACTGCAATAGAGGGGTGAGTTTCTCCATAGAAACTTATGGAAATCTCTATATCTCAAAGAGTAATCGTTCTATCGAGAAGTTTCTGGAGCATTCGGAAGTCGCCAAATATCGCCAAATTGGCGATAAATTGCCAAATATGGCAACCCTTCTTCTAACTGGAAAATCCTGGAAACCCTGGGCTTACGTGATCCTCACGTCATGCTGACGTCATGCACAGTATTTTCTTCGCCTGGCCTTCCAGACAGACGAAAGAGGAGACGCCAAATGAGGGAAAATTGCGCGTTCGCAACATTAATCTTTTGCAACTTTGCACAGTCATATAACGGGCTTATCTTTCTAATTAAAAATAAAATTTTAGGATTTAATTATTTGCATGAAGCTTTCTGAAAATCAGATCGAAAAATGTTTCATCGATGGAGTGCTCACTATTTACTACAATTTTTAATTATGTTGATAAATCTCATTGTTGTAAAATTAAACATACATCAAATGCAAAGTCATGTGACCTGTATCGTCAAGGCTGGGTATGTGATTGGCCAACATGGTTTTCTCTACGTTAGTATACGTTATGAAGCAATACACAGCTTTACCCAGAATCATCTGCATAAATCCGATTAAAACCCGCTTTATCCGATTAAAATCTGAAATGAATACAATTTCTATTTCATTTTGGGCTTTACCCAAAACTACTGGGTAATGCTAGGTTTATCAGTTTATTTAAAATCGTCACGAAACAGCAATCAATTTTAAATAGCCCCACGCGGCTGATTTTTACGCCGAGCAACACATTTCCGCCTACCCAGGAAAACGGACGGCAGTTACATGTACTTCTTATTTTAATAACTGTGGCCGTACTTGGCACAGCTTTCTAGATGTTACTTTTCCTTTCAAAGTTTTATTAATTAAACGAAATCCCATTATATAAAGGATATAACTATGAAATATTATCGGAACATACAGATGGTGTAAATATATGACTTTTTATAATTATTTCACTTCTAGTTTTTTACAATTTCATATTCCGTTAGGAGATAGAATAATCTTATCCATTTCGTGTTTAACTAAGTTCTGTCCAAATGACTGAAGTAAAGGAAAGTTATTTCTGATTATCTCTCTATAAATTACACAAAATAAAATATGTAATTAAAATGACAAAATTTGTTCAAATACCGAATCCACACCGAAAATTTATTTCAATTTCTATATTTTTCCTTGGTCATTTTATCACTTGCATATATAGTTATTGGGAATGGAATAAATTGCTTAAAAATTTATCCTCCTCTCTTTCATATTTATTACAAAAAATAACATTTTAATGCTCCAAGAAAACTCTGAAAGCTAGAGATAGATGATCCTATATGGGAGTGGACAAATGTGGGCGTGGCCATTGACACGATACCAGGATACGGCTATTCCCAATTGAATCGTCAAGATATTTTCTAACTAATGCTAATTACCTATTATTGGATATAATTATCAGGATTTTCGATTTGTCTAATTACTTATAGGAGGCATGGCCATAACCCATGCCTACATGGGCGCCCATAGAACTTTTTTCAAACAAGTAAAAACTCAAGTATAAGATGTACAACATCAATTAGATTAATGCCTGCGTTTGTGACCTTGAACTCCTAGGAGAGGACAAGTGCCCCCTGGCGTTCCCTTTGGCACCCTTGCAGGCCCCTACGCAAAAGCAAATTACGTATATTGTTCCGTTTGCAGTTATTAGAGGGAATGATGATAACATTTAAACAAAATCTGTTTATCATGTTTTTAATAATATTTGAAAGTGGCAAAAAATTCTAAAAGAGCTTAACTTTTCCATTGTGTTTCTCTTTTATCTACATACATATAATTATAGAAAAACAAAATTTTAATTTTCTTTTACTATAACAATTTCCGTACAGGCAATTAAATATTTTCATTATTTTTTCTGAAATGTATAAGCTGGAATATATTTTAATTGTGCTCCGGAAATATCTAAAATTAACCGCACAATTTTAGCTGTGTAAACGGCATTAGTAATAACTATATTTTTTAAATAAATAAGAAAATGAGGAAAAGGCCTATCTTAAAGTATTTAAAATATATAAAAATAATATTAAATCATAGCTGTTTTATCTTTTACTCCAGAAATATTCATGGAACAGCCTTTCGAAAGATTGCTATCATATTATGGATGATGCGACAGAACCAAAGTTCTAATGTTTTATTCTATGAAAGATCCTCTGAAGCGATTGACGATAGGTAACACTGGCAAAATTCGCTATGTAACTGTGCCTGTGTTAACTGCACAAATCAGAAAACCATTCTAATGAGTATAGTTAATTTGCAGTACATATAATTCCATGTTAGCATAATTTGCTGTTGCTGATCGTTAGAATAGTACACCCGATAATATGGTGTTGTTTGCTTTATTAGGAGCAAGATTAAAAAAAATGACTTGAATTACTTAAGTTTATATTTTGCATTCGTGTTCATGTTAGTTAACAGTAATATATATTTTCCCGGTTCACGTTCGTTAATAAGCAATTTTTAATCATATTAACTCTACTATATGCACAGTTGGTCATCCAAAATCCGAATACAGCTCGTTATTCCGTCTCATGGAACGATCTATATCCAGAAGAATGAGGTTAACACATTTTTTGCATACTATTGCATATGAAAAGTGAACATATTTGACGATAATAATTAAGTTTTTTAATGTTATGTCATTTTTATTATTGTTTTTAAGTTTAATATATCGAGAACGATTCGTGCCAGCGTTATAAAGTTTGCATCAATCGTTTTCGAATTAAACATCACATAAGAAATTATTAGGTATTCCGGTTCATAAGTAGCATTATTCAAGATTCTGACTTTTATGATTATTTCACAATTTCATTCGAAAATCTAGTGCTCTTGAACATTCGATTGCGATTAAAATCAGTAGGCTTCCAGTATTTACCGATTGTAATTTTTGTACCAAATTTCATTGGAAACACTCCGTTTGTTTGAAAATGTTGTTTCCAGAGACTCACGTACTCACACACACACACACACACTCACACAGAGACATCACCTCAAAAACGTTCATTTCGAGTTTAGGAATGCTTGAAACGTGCTCCTTCTACGAAACCCGTTACAATACATTTCCTATTCATTATACTACGAATACATGGAATGTACTATACAATATTTTGTAAACAGCGCATACTAACGTGATATTAATACACTGGCTTCCAAAAGTTAAGCCCTGACAGTAAAATCCACAAAAATGGAAAAGTAAAGCTTTGATCAACTCAAAAGTGTACATGGAGGTAGCATATGTGTTTATGCATTAAAGAAAACAGGAATTATCTACAAAGATGAAAAAAAAATATTTACTTTTCGTAAGTTATATGATGACGTCACATTTGGGTCATTAAAAAAATGAGGTTTAAAGGCAAACAAACCAAACAAAATTACATTAATATGGTATATAACCACCCCGGACCTTCACACAAACTTTACAATGATGTTCCATGCTTTCAATGAGGTGATCAACCATGCGATCAATAGTCATTCCTCCAATAGGGTAGTTTCCAACTCTCTGAATTTGGCTGGAGGAGATAAACGTGAAGAGACAGCACGCCCGAGGGCATCCCAAAGGTTTTCAATTGGATTAAGTTCGGTGGAATACACCTGCCACTCCATACGAGAAATGCCCTCACTTTCCAGGTATTCGTCAACGATGTTAGCTCGATGGGGCTGATATCGTCCATAAAGAGGAAATCGGGACCAACTGCTGCAGCGTAGAGTCTCGCAATGGGGTCTTGGACTTCATACCGATACCGCACAGCCGTCACAGAACCGCCTTTAAATATATGCAGCTCTGTGCGATATCCCATTGAAATTCCAGTCCACACCAAGATGCTGCAACCTCTGAATGCGTGATGTGTGATGATGTTTTGGGCCTGATTGCGTGTGCCTCGTTCTCTCCAGACCCTTACACGCTTATCATGTGATTCCATAGCAAATATGGACTCGTCCCTGAACAGGACGTTGTACCAACCTGAGACAGCCCAATTGACATGTTGACGACACCACTTTAATCTTGTCCCTCTGGCGTGGACGGTTATTGGAACACAAAAACTTGGTACTCGGGTATACAGCCCCTTCATTTGAAGCCTTCGGTGCACAGTACTGGCAGATATCGTCTTATCAAGTGCTGCTGCAACCATGGATGTAACCGTTATGGAGATCACTCGTCGATTCCGCTTGGCTACTATAGCAATATACCTATCATCAGATGGAGTGGTAATCCTTGGACGACCGGACACAGGTTTTCGGACAATTATTTGAATTTTTTCCATAATCGAGAAATTACCGAATGATCAACGCCAAATGAAATAGCGACATATTTGATTGACTATCCTGCTTCATTGCGTCCGACAGCACTCCAGTGCTCACTATCTATCATTTGTCTTCTTTCAGCCATAGAAATACGAATATCATCAAAAATAATCCTACAAAAGTTATAAACACTTCGTATCATCATGTAAATGCACCTCCTCAAATCCTTCAGAATGATGGCGTCTTCGGTGACTACCTAATTAGCATATATACGGACAGACGATCGTGATTGGCTGTAACATAAGATATTTGCATACTGCCATCTACATCCGCAGCGATTTTCAGCCACTCAAATTCAAATACGCTTTCGAAAAATGAAAATTTGCATTGCGTGCTTAACTTTTGGAAGTCAATGTAATATCAATAATTTTTACATAATATATCATATGTAAAATAACTATTTACATAACATATTTCATCAAAATTTAAACATTCTTTGGATTTTTGAAAACAAAGAATGGTTGTCAAATATGTTTGAATAATGAGCTAGCTGTGCCTGTGTCCTTTTAGATAGTACCGAATTTAATTCAATTTGCTGAATTTGTTCAAAAGATATTGTATTCCCTCTAGGAAAAAGTAAATTTTTAAATATCTTTAGAATGGCTCGTTATAACTCCTAAACTGTGCGATTCATTAATTTCTTTTAAAATACATACAAGTAATGTATTTGTTTGTTAACGGTAAAGAAAACGACAAAAGTTAAACCATGTACTATTTTCCTAAAATTAGAGTTCCTGGCTGATATCCCTTTAACAAATAACGATTAATTTAGCTGGTACAATATTTCCTTTTTCTCCCGTTTAACACCCTACTAATTTTCTGAATAAAATTATTCCATGATCTCAATATTTATGTACGCAGAGGAGAGGCATAAGATATTTAGCCAATTTGGACTCATAGCGGCTTTAGATTTCTTATGATGATATACAGACGTAGCAGGTTTCAATTGGCGCTTCGAAGCCAACGTATTAGGTTTGCCCCAATCGCTATAAGGTCGCTTAAGGTTCTGGATTACATACAGCGCAGAAAGAAAATAAAAAAGGCATTCTTTGCGCTATCGAAATGAGGCGTTTATCATGATATGACGTCACTCTACATAGATGTTTTAAATTTTTGCGTAAGTACAAAAAACGTCACCATTTAGATCAATCACTTGTTAATAATAGTATCAAAAAGAAAACTTTTTTCCCCAGTGGCCAGGCATTGACTCTTTCATCTTCGCCTAGACATCGGCCAGAACAGTTAACCTCTTAGCCGTCAAAGACTTTGCCCCAGCGCATCAGTGGGGGTGGAAACACATTGCGCCCAACAGCACAAACATCCATGTCTTACGTGGGACTCGAACCCACAACATGGCGGCCGATCCATCGCTGGAAACGCTCGTCTTGACCGTTCGGCCTCCACGTCGACTGAAATGAGCAAACAGTACGCGGTGTTCCCAGGTGGTCACCCACCCAAGTACTAACCGCGCCCGATGCTGCTTAACTTCGGTGATCTAACGGGAACCGGTGTTTTCAGCACGGTACAGCCGTTGGCTCTCACCGAAACGAAAAAGCAGATGAACTGGCAAAAAATGCAGCTAATAACACGCAATGTGCTACTCTGGGAATATGCATGTATTCAGACATCAAGAAACTGGTAAAATATAGGCAGAGAACATGTTGGGATCAAAAATGGAAAAACTCGAAATTTCACTCAAAATTCCCATACATAAACCCGTTTAGTAAAAAGGCTTACAAAACAGTCGAATCGAGAAAAGATTCCACAACTCTTATGAAAATCCGGACTAAATCCTACATCACCAACAGTTTAAGAGCTAAATGGGACCCCAACATTAACCCAAATTGTAACCAATGCCAAGTTCCCGAAACCCTTGAACATTTGATTCAGATCTGTCCTCAATACAACGAAATCCGCAGAAAGTACGAGGAAAATGTTAAAAAATTTAAAAGACAACCAGGAACTATACTTGATCAGAATCTTGACATTTTTAACTTTCTTGATCCTGCTAGAGCAGCTAAATACCTTGTGAAATATATCTATGATATTGAGAGGTGCAAATCGGCTTTCTCGATGTAGACTATCTTTGAAATATCAACTAATCTTACGGACCTTGTCCTTTCAGTGTTTTACTTTGTATTTAACCAACTAACTAGTTTCTATGGAATCAATCTTTCATCTAATTTGTTGGGCAGCTAAAGCGTTTTCAGCAAGCTGCCGTTAAGCCCCCTTCGCGAAGGTGAAGGAAAAAAAGAAAAAGAAAGAAAAGAATTAAATATTATGTATTACGTATGCGGTTTTAGTACCAGTAACTGAAATTGGATATTACAAATTTCGAACTTTGAAGATATTTGTAGCAACCTCAGAATTTATTTGAAAAATTATCTGATAATACGAATCATTCATGCCAATCCGAAGTAAACAACTAAATCTCACTAGCTTTAGGTGGATATATGATTCCGTTCTGGTAACGGTAAAAATCTATAAGATTTTGGTAATAGGACATCATGATACGTTATTTTATTCACATTTTATTAAGGTCAATTTTGAACTGTGATCCAAAGAGATTTTAATAGCGATGCTTTAGTTGCAGTGTTTAGTGTGTTTATACGGTCTTAAAAAAACTAATTAAAGGATTAAAGATGATTGGAGAAAATCGAATGATGTGACTTTTGATGACACGACCAGATTTTTCAAGAGAAAAAGGCAAGTTTTGAACTTACATTGTACTTAATAGAGAATAGTTATTGAATGCTGAGAGTCACAATTGTTTCAGAACTGTTAAGTATCAATCGGATTGTTAAACATAGTTACGAAATTTGAGATCTTCAATGTTTGACTCATTAGCGTTAGAATTACATCTGTTTACAAATAATCTTTTAAGTGAATTTATGTGATAATGAATTTGAGTGATGGCAAACGACATTTCAGAACATGATGTATAACACTGATGTATAACATGATGCATAAAATTAATTTTAGTACTGACGATTTAACTTGAGTTATGTTGCTAGGCCCTCAAAAGACGATAGGTTTGTGCTGTTTTCTCGACAGTAAAAAATATATTACACTTTAGGAAATCGATTCAACATATCGTTAATATCGTGCTCCTGTTGCAGGTGATAGAATTTCTGGATTGGTTTTGCACTTATTATGCCCCCATAGTGTGTGTTCTTGCACATAATACCCACTACCTGTAATATAAGCAAGAAAACTTATGTTCCAGCAGTCAAGTATGTTTTCTGTGTGGCAAAATAGCAAGTATTTTTACTGATAATGCAGATCTCTGATTTTTATGCAGATCTCTGATTTTTATGCAGAATAACGCATAAAGCCAAACCCGTCTATGAATGCTGCTATCTGCAATGTGAGCGCGATCATGGCTTTAGAAACGCATCATTTAGTTTGGTTCTGGGGGTAGTTTCGAGCATACAAAACTGTACAAGTATTTTTTGAAGTGACACTAAATATACGCCGTGTTACATTTTCGAACTGCAGTTTGAATCTTATGATTTAGGTTCATAAGATATTACATATGTTTCATATTTTTTTCCTAATCTGTAATACATTCATTAAAAATGTAAGTTCAACACAATACTGTAGTATCATTCAGTAATGCAAGTTCAACATATATTATTATAATAACGTCACACCCATGTTAAATAACTTCCATTATAGAGTGCAACAAGTTCAGTCCGGTCTATAACGATAAATTGTCTATAACGATATTTTTTCTCGGTCCCTAGAGTATCGTTATAGACAGGTTTGACTGTATACATATATATATATATATATATATAATGTGTATTTAGAAGCAAAGTTTTCTGAAACGAAAACCTCTATATATTCCCCAGATTTTAAAACATGCATCATGCTCATCACAGCAGGCATTGTGTGAACTAAATAATCAACCTGTGTCCGAATTGTTCGCAATATGCGCTTCTTATCCACAAGTGATAAGCTACAATGCAGTATATGAATGGGGTGGAGTATGCATACATTTTCGTGGTTTTGCATTTGCTTTAATCTGTAAATCTCATTTACGGTGCATAAAAATCGCAGAGCGTAAAAATTATCAGAGATCTTAAGATGATCGAGAGAAATTTGAAATTTATATGCAATTTCAACATATTTCATCCAACAGGGCATTTGAATTTGATCCTAGAAGACATATGTATATACATATTAGTGAATTTTTACACTTTATAATAAATTAATTTTTATTAAAATTGGTATCTTTATATCTGTTTAGTATATCAATTTACGTAACTAGATGTGAAAGGTAAATATGAAAGAAAACACGATAATCAACGATATTTAACAATTCTATTAGGAAATGGTTGTGCTTTCATAGTTCGGGAATCATTTATTTCTGTAAAACTTGATAGTTTCACAAGAACACGTAAGCTGAAAGATGAACATATTTTTTAAATGTTTAATGGATGGTAAAAAGTGATTATCTTTGTAGAAATCCAGAAATATTTCATACAGTTTATGAAAAATTAATGAGAAACAATTGATTATAATAAAAATATTTTTTAGTTTTGCTCAAGAGGTATAATGTGTACTCCGAATACAATAATTTTACATTCCCTGTCCCACATCGTTGCTTATTTTAATGAGATCAAAAATTCGCCTCTTCAGTTTTTTTACGTTTTGACAATATTTTGCATGCGAAATAGTTACTGTTGAATTGTTGTGCTAATCTGAATATAAATTTGACAAATAGAGAATTTCAAACTAAATTTAGTTTGCGCATTTCAATAGGAATTTTACTGTACTCAATTGGTCTTCATAGACATATCGCTGAAGAAATGTCCATATTTTATTTTTCGTTGAAAATATAAATACAATTGTAAGGAATGTCTTTAACAAGTAATTTATAAAAAGTCTTTTGTTATGCAATGTTTGTTCAAAGCGAATGACATTTATCAGACGTTAACATGGAAATTCCTTTAGAAAAAGGTTACTGGGTGTTTTCGCATTAATTTCAGCCCCTCTGTAAGTTGTCATACAAATGTTTTATTTGAAATTCATATGGAACCAGGAATTTTAACATTGATAAAAGTTTTGGATAAGATAACATATTGAAGCATAATTTAATTATTTCTTCGAATTACAATCAGAATTGCTTATTTAGCCATTTTATGGCTAGATTTAGACATTTTTTGGAACGTTTAGCATTTAAATATGGATAAATCTAGTCATAAATTAGCCATAATTGCTATTCAAGAAAATTGGCTATCATTTTATTATTTTCTATGATTCTTGCCATAATGTTCATCCAGGTATTTTCAACACAGACTGCAAAACTTAAAATGAAAATTTATCAAAATATAAATGCATTTAACCTCACTCATGTACTTAATGCGTTTAAAGATAACATTTAGTTTTAGTTTAAGTATAGCGCAATCCAAATTATTTTATCCTCAAAAATCATTCAAAGATCAAATCCGCAAGCTATGATGATCGATCGACTAGTAGATCTCTCCCGTAGTGACTTCAGCATGAGTACTTGCATGTTTGGTTAAAATAAAGTTAGTCCCACACATTTAAAACTACGGGTATACCACAGTGTATATTCGATGTGTAAAATAAAATAAGATATTTCGATATATATGCGGTAAAAATAAAATGACTATGATACAAGCTATGCTAGAATATTCATAACTTAATGCGATTACCTTCATAGGAATTGCCTCCCACGAAATTATTTCTTCCTAGACACATAGGCCAAACCTGAAAATATATCTAGATAAAATCAGCGATTATAATATTTATTGTGCAAAGTCGAGCGTCCTAAAATCTCACTTGACCATTTAAAATCATTGAGTAATTACTTTAGAGTACGAATGCTTTCTCCGTGTAACACAATATATTAAATGGCGTCCTGTCTGTTAAAAATGCTAACATATATAAATATTTACAAAAATATAATTGCTTTTTGAATTGGAATTTCTTACCAGACATGTAACCAAATTCTTCCCAAATGCATGATCAATTTCATCGAATTATCTTAGCTTCCATATTGCATGGATGCACTGATTAAATGTGCAGCTATTATTTTAAACCCAACTAATACGAACTTTTTGCTTCATTAAATATCGGAAAGATTGCCCGATGTATGCAAATAATAAAGTAACGAATAAATAACTTTAAAGTGCATATTTGCCACTATTTTACAGTAAAACAAATTGAAAATGTTTAGCAAATATATTGGGGTTACTAGTAGCCCCAGAATTTTAGGAAGGTTAAGGAATAGAAAACGCAAAACTGTCCAAATTGTAAAATTTCGCGATTCAATTTAAATTAATATTTTAATGACTTACCATGTTATACCAAGCAGTGTCATTTGCAAGCCTGGTGTTATACATACAACTTACCACTAGCTTCCTCCAGTAGTGAATTATCACACTCTCGGAAGGCATTTTTAAGTGGTTATAGTGAAGAGCTATTCTTAAGTTAACAATTGGTGTTGGAAAATATGTGAATTTTTACGTTAGCGTGTTTTACCTAATTTTATCTGTTAAAATTTGATTGTTGTTTAACATTATCAAACACATGTTCAACGATACAAGTGATAGCTACAAACTCATTTAGAAATGCGATGGTCCATATTAAATGGATCATTTGCACTAATTATCCAATATTAAATAAAACTACAAATACTTTATAAAACATTGTATAAATTGGCTTAATGGAGTTCTTAAAAAGCTGTTAAAATAGACGCATGTTATGTGGGCTGTTTTGGAATGACCATTATTGGCAGATTAAGCCTGCCATATGATGTTTGTCTAAGACAGATTTGTTTGGAAAGTGATTCATGAAAATTAGATTTCTATTGATCACATATGGATTTTTTGTTCAATTTTTGATGTGGAAAATATTTACACGCATCGTGGAAAATTGCAAAATATAGCATGCTTAGTCAGTTGCAGCACCAAAGACAGGCAAACTTTCCGAAGCAATACATGATTTCGTCCTGTGTCAAATTGTTAATTTTCATATTGAAACGGGCAAAATTTTACACTACGATTACGCGGCCATGAAGGTGCAAACTATAGTATTTTATTTACTATCTCATAACGCAGTCATTGTGCTTCCACATAGGCACCATGAATAAAATTATAGTGGGAATGTAGTTTACCTCAGTAAAGCGCGAATTCAGAGAAACATCCATTTGAAATTTTTGCATAGACTGTAAAAAAATTATATTCTATATAGATATTTCACTTTAAAATTTTAGCGTATTTCGGGTATATATGTTTGTTTCTATCTCGTAAAGGTTATAAAAATTCGTCCTTGTCAAAGATATAAACCCTTCGAAAATGTATTGACTTGAGCACCCCTGGCAATTCATTTTTTTAACTGTACACAGACTGGTTCTGTTTTATTTGTACCTCCTCTTACTATTTAATACATAAATAGTATATTTGTTACAAGTACGATTTATTACTTGCAATTGCACTTTTAAAGTTTAAAAAATGAGAATTTTATGGAAATAAAACTTTACAACTAAATATTTAATTAAAACAAGTTTTGAACCAGATATAAGAAAAGTAAAACTTTGAGGCAATATTAATG
Source organism: Amaurobius ferox (assembly GCA_951213105.1). NCBI lineage: Eukaryota > Metazoa > Arthropoda > Arachnida > Araneae > Amaurobiidae > Amaurobius > Amaurobius ferox. The sequence goes on from OX578137.1 coordinate 23,293,242, forward strand.
AAAAGCTTATGCCTATTGGGATACTGTAGGAAATATCTCAGATCTTTAAAAATGTTTGTATCAGATATAAGAAATGAACCTCCAAGATTGGAGCAGAATATACTGAAAGAAATGCGACTGGTACCTTAAGCGTATTAAAACACAATTCATGGGGGACGAGAAAACATACTAACGGTAATCAAATTAGCAGGTTATTTCAATCTTGATGGGATAATACATTTTCAGATTTGGCAAAATATTACAATAGTCTAATCCAGAAAGTGTGAAAGGTCAATATAATTTGAAATGGTGAATGATCAATATCATTCAAAAAATATGGAGTGCGTATATAGTTTTATAAACAATTTGAATTTGTTATTTGTCTTAATAAATGAAATAAATCTGGTTTTACAAACCTCAATTTGAACGCATCCGCATTGCTGGAAATTCCCAATTACCCCCAACGAATGTTTTGAGTACTTTAAGAGTTTTCTGATATTTTCACAATTAAAATAATATTTTTATTTTACACGTTTCTTCCTACAAGAAAAGTAATATACTGTTCTAATGCAACATAAATTAGAGCTTGATTATAACTATATTTTCATGAAAATCAGAATATGGATTATTGTTATTACCAATTAAAATGAGCTTAATAAATTGGTAGGCATTAATTAACATTGGATTGCATTGCATTAAAAGTCTAAGGTTTTTCCTGAAGTTTTCCACGTTATATTAAGCAAATCATAAGCAGATGAAATGATTCACGGACTGGACATGTTCGCCAAGTACTTCGAACTTCTTTTACGAGCAAAAAGCAGGCATTTCAGAAGAAAATCAAAGATGTTATATTGTGCTTGTGTAATGTTAGATGTGCAACGTTGTGTGTGCAGTATTGAAAATACACTCTTCTGAAAAAAAGTAATCCGATCCCTAAAAAGTAATCCGATCACTTCAAAATTTTACATGCAAATTCCTTTATACCAAGTATGCAAATGATTAAATTTCCAAGGCCAATGCGGGTTCACTTCGGTCATAGCGGGAGTTTCTACTGTGCAACTAGCATCCCACGAAACAGGTTAAAAATGTGCACGGTTTATCTTTGCTCGTTATCGGCGTTGCAGTTCCGTAAAGACACAGCCAATAATGCCGTTACGACGTTGCCGAAGCCCTTATAAGCAATTAGACGAGTTCGAACGTGGTCGTATATTCGGAATGAGTGTAGCTGACTGGCCATACCGAGCAATAGGCCGCCGCCTGCACTGAACGGATACTGTTGCGCAAAGGTACTGACAGCAATGGTTGGTGCAAGGAACTGATCTGTGGAATGAAGGCTAAGGTGCACGAATGCGGCGCAAGATCGGATGATTATGCCACAGACACGGTCTGGTGTAAAGGCATCATTGTTCTCCAACCAACGTGCTACAGCCTCTTCCATATCACCCATGGTACCTTCCACCATCTCCAGGCGCTTGGCTGAGGTGGGATTGTGCTCATGGTGGCCTTTAAGGCGTTTAACCATAATCCCACAACACCGACAGAGTCGTTTGGAGTGGTGTCGTAGCCGAGTATCGTGGCTGACAGCAGACTGGCATAACATAGTTTTCAGCAATGAATCAAGCTTTATTCTTTCAGCAGATGACCATAAAGTACGTGTGTGGAGGCGCCAGGTCCAGTGGTCCCAATCAGCCCTTGTTTTACATAAGTACACAGTCATTACCCCTGGTGTGATGGTGTGGGGTATTATCTCTTACGGCAGCAGGTCGCCCCTAGTTATTCTGCGAGACACTTTAACGGCTCAGTGATATATTGATGAAATCCTACGGCCGGCTGCGTTACCCTTCATGATAAACAATTCGGGACCATTTTCCAACAAGATAATGCCATGTCACATACGACACGAATATCTGTGGATTGTCTCCGTGCCGTTGATACTGTTCCTTGATCAGCAAGGTGACCAGACCTTTCGCCAATCGAGCATGTATGGGACATGCTAGGCCGCCAGATTCGGGCACCCCGAAAAGTAGCGGATCTGGAGCAACAATTGAGAAATAGCTGGCAGAATGTATCGCAGGATGACATTAGGAAATTGTATCACTCCTTATCTAGACATATGTAAGCATGCATTGCCTTCAAGTGGGGTTTAACCAATTATTGATTTGAAAATTCAATGTGCAATTGCTAACTATTGATGGGTCCTGCGGCCTTGATTTTGTAATCATTTTCTTACCTGCGTATGAGCTGTACGCATATTTAATTTCAATAAAAATAGTCACTTTCTTCATGGTGCTTGGTTTTTTTGCAAAAGAGTGCAATATCAATATATTAAATGTTGATAAGTTACATTTTTGGGCTTCGATATTCTGTTTCGGTGAATTTATGTATTAAAAGTTATTTCTTTATGCAAATTTTCATCAATTCACAAGATATAAAACTTAATGGGCCTACTGCATTATCAATAATACAATAGGGAATTGTAGGCCTATTTTAATATTGTAAATAGGTAAGTTGCATTGAATAAGTCTATTCGAAAAAAGAAATCAATTTTAATTGAAAATCAACGCAATTCATACTTTTGAGAATTTTAACGCCTTTTGAGGTGGACAGAAAGGATTTCTGCCCCACCCGAAGGTATACGTTCATAACGAATCATTTTTGTGACAGTAACTCAGGACACTAGTGTCCGGCCCAATGGCGACGGCCGAACCCACCCCACGAAACCACGACCCAACACCGCCAAGACCAGGGGTGTTCGGTTCGAATTCGAATTTTCGACCCGTCACATTACTTTATCTACATTATACTATTTATATGGAGAAAGTAAAATGTTAGGATAACGAACTCGGAACGAGATGAGATAGAAGAAAAATCAATTACAATGCTGTAGAGGATTATCCAACGAATATAATTTGACATTAGGAAAGCACGGAAACTCGTATAGAGATAGCAATGAACGCCTGTCAAACTGTCTTGTCACCAGAAACTAGCATGTTGACATGTGGAATGCTGATCAGAGTACGGAATCATATTTTTCCTCAAATGCAAAGGCGCTGACGTTGTTGCTGACGAAGGGCATATTGAGCAGGATGTGTATTAAAGTGTTGCTTATTTTAGCTTACTGAATATGACAACAGTTTGTTAATAACCATATTGTATGAAATAAATATCTTATGTAATAATTTTATTACCGATCCCTATTCACATTAGTTTATGCCCTACAACTTTGCAATTGACTTTTTTTCCTATTTCACTTTGTTGTCAAGATCGTATCTAAACATTTTAAGTTCCCCTCTAAGAGTGATGGAATTTTTTTTATTCGATCGAACATAGGCACTTTACTATAGATAGACCTAATGGATATACTTATAGATCTTTCGTTACAAAAGTATTGGAACACTTAAGTACTTTTCTAGGACATAGTACAAGAAAGTAAAACATTGAAATTATGCATCCGTTATTTGAAAGACATAGAATTTGAGATAGTGCACAAATTATCAGACGGAATATTTATAAATTTAATAATACTTAAATATTTTGTTTCGTATAAGGATTTTAATTTGTTTTCATACATCAGATCAAATGTCGAAAATAAAGAATGCTCTGAATAAAAAAAAATCTTTCATTTACATCTGAATATACACTGAATATACAAGTACACGAATCAGCAGCGCTTCGACTATCTGAAACCTATACAGAGCTATTGGAGTACTTAAGGACTTTTTTGGGACATCTGCGTACAAATTACAAGAAAGTAAAACATTGAAATTATGCATCTGTTATTGAAAGACAGCGATTTGTGATTCTGCACAAATTATCAGACGGAGTGTCTATAAATTTAATAATTCCTAAATATTTTGTTTCGCATAATGATTTTATTTTGTTTTCATACATCAGATCAAATATCGAAAATAAAGAATGCTCTAAATAAAAAAAAAATAAAATATTTCATTTACATCTGAATATACATTCATTAATCAGCAGCGCTTCGACTTTCTGCAACCTATGCAGAGCGATTGTAGTGCTTAAGGACATTTATAGGACATCTGCATACAAATGTACAAGAAAGTAAAACATTGAAATTACGCATCTGTTAATGTAAGACAGGGAATTTGAGATTCTGCACAAATTATCTGACGGAGTGTCTATAAATTTAATACCCAAATATTTTGTTTCGCATAATTATTTTATTTTGTTTTCATACATCAGATCAAATATCAAAAATAAAGAATGTTCTAAATAAAAAAATTAAAATATTTCATTTACATCTGAATATACATTCATGAATCAGCAGCCCTTCGACTGTCTGAAAGAATTCAATTAGAAAAGTGGAAAATGATCAATATTTCCCCAAATTGGTATCAAGTTTTTCTCACTTCTTATGCAAATGAGATCTGACGCACAATCCTCGTTTGCAATTTGATCCTCAACGTAGCACTTTCGGAACATATGAAGAAAAGTAATTGAAATTAGTTTCCCAGATTGAATTCATAAAAATGGCGTTAAGTCTGCAGAGATTGGCGTTTGATTATGATATTTTATATAATATATTGCCTTTTTCAAGAAGTTATAAGAATGAAAATGGAAATATATATGATAAAGAAAAATAGTGCATATAAATCACATTTAATGTTTCACATATCTTTCTCTACATACGGCAATGATTTTTGTTGATCAGTCAGATAATCATGTACTGTAAATTCACGGCAATTTTTATTTTTTGTGAATAGTAACCGTAAAATGAAAGTCACATTATTTCTTGGCCATTCTAGGCAAACTGTTTAACTATTTAAATGAACTTACATTTCACCAACATATAATTTGAAAATAACGAGTTTTTGAAAAGTTGAGAGACTTCTCTGAGCAATTTAGTCCGTGTTTAGTCGAAAATCTAGAAGGCTTCTAAACGTTTAATCGCGTTTAAAATCAATAGAGTACGAGTATTCACCAATTGTAATAATCGTTCCAAATTTGAAATGCTCTATTTGATAGTGAGATATCACGTTCACACGCACAAACATCACTTCAGAAACATTCGATTTGAGTTCAGAGATGCTTGAAACGCACTCAAGTCAAAAACTCGAATGATAATTTTCAAACCCCGGCACGGTACATCGCTTATACATTACACTATGTATACAAGGAAAGTAAAATGATTGCTTTATGATACTATTGAATACAGAAAATATTGCGAAAATGAAAATTTTTGAATCCGAGATTTTGACGGTAAGAGAACGGCTTCAGACGTCCTAAGAAAACTTTTGCCTTTTTCAAAAAAGTCGGACATTTTCGTCGTTTTGAAAACCGGTATAAAAATCAAGAAAAATTTCACATCAATAATTATTGAAGAAAGAACTATGTTAATTAAATATAGAATATGTTATAGGATCTATATAGATTTATCTTCATATCAAATTTTCGTATTTCGTATATATTTGTATATCGCTTAGATTTTCATTTACAACATCGACAGAGAGACAGCTTAGATTTTCATTTACAGCATCGACAGAGAGACATATTGGACACTGTTGAAAACTAGGATGTTTTAATTGCTAAAAATAAAATGCGGGTTCTGAGAAAAAATATTATTTGTATCTACTGGACACATATGTAAACGTAGATTTGAATTATGTCAACAGAGTTTGTAAGTGGCCAGTACAGAAATCCAATAAACGGAACAATTACCTTCCATTCTATTGAGGGTAATAGAAATACCATGAAGTCTACTCCACCGAGTCGATATTTTGGAAAAATAAACACACACATGCACATGCTTACAGAAAATACAGCAATATCAGTCACATCAATCAAACTTCTGTTCCTAATTTTTTGGTCTGGGCATATCATGGAGTTAAAACTCTTAAAATACAAGCTTCTTGTTTTTAAATTTCATCGATAAGCTTCCAACAAAAAATCGAATGCAACCCTTAATGTTTTGCTTTGCAGATGGTATTGAAAAATGGATTTTTACCTCAACATAAAAGGCACAGTCAATACGATATCAAAGAGTGTAAATTGGGCTTTAGAAAACTCACCTGGAGTTAAATAAAATCTTAGTCATGCAGCTTTAACAGCAATTTTGATTTTTAATATTTATTTGCATATTTCTTGATATCATATATTTGTCGTAAAAACTTATTGACTAAATATTCAATGCTTAATTTTTTATGTCTATTTGATGCTTCATTTTTATTGTTATATCCATAAAATTGCATGCATTTTGATGAATGATAAAGATAGTTATTTGTGATGGATTTAAACATTCTGATGTGAAAAATAAAGTTCAAATTTATTTCCTAAACTATTTTACCAAATGCACATTAAAATGAACAATCCATAATAACAGTTCCGGATTTAGAATACATATGTTTATTTAAAAATATCTTGAGACAAAATATTTTGCTATCGGTAATAAGTTTTGATTACTGGAATAGTCTTTGTTTTGAAGAATGAGATACTCACTTTTAGTATTTAAAAAGATTAAAAATACTCATATATCCAATATTTGTGTAGTATTTTAAACATATATTAACGAAATAGTAGCTGGTTATTTTAAATATGTCTAAGTTAAATAAGTACTTGGGTCATATTGCATATATTGCTCCAATTTTAAGCAAATATTGGAAGTATTGTGGAAATAGTCACTTGTCGTAGTGAAATACTTTTTATTCGTTTGTCATTTTGAAATATAAATGAGTATTTACCTTATAGTTTGCCGTATATAGTAGGCTGCAGATCATTTTTTAATAGCAGACAGGGATTAAATTTATCTTACATTTGAAGAAAGTATACCGATATGTTTTGAAGCGAGAAAAATAATCACTTATCAGTGTGCTATACTGTACCAACGAAGGACCCCTAAAAAATAATACGATCATCTTGAAATTTTGCATGCAAATTTATTTATACAAAGTATACAATTGATTAAATTTGCAAGGCCAATCCGTATTAACTTCGGTCATAGCGCGAGTTTTTACTGCGCAACTAGCATCCTATAAAACAGGTTAAAAATGTGGACGGTTTACCTTTGCTCGTTACCGACGTTTCAAGTCCATGGAGACACAACCAATAATGCAGTTACGACGTCGCCAAAGACCTTATACCTCATAAGCAATTAGACGAGTTCGAACGTGGTCGTATAGTCGGGATGCGTTAAACTGGCTCTTCATACCGAGCAATAGACCGCCACCTGAACCGTACGGACACTGCTGTGCAAAGGTGTTGGCAGCAGTGGTTGCTGCATGGAACTCATCAACCGACCGAAGGCTCTAGAAGGTCAAGGTACACGAATGCGGGGCAAGAACGAATGATTGTGCATCAGGCCCGAACTGGCCCAACGGTGTCATTGTCCGTCACCTAACGTGCACAGCATCTTCCATACCACCCATGATACCTTCCACCATCTCACGGCTCTTGGCTGATGTGGGTTTACGGTCCCGGCGGCTTTTATGACGCCTGCCCATAACCCCACAACATCGACAGAGTCGTTTGCAGTGGTAGCGTAGCCGAGCATCATGGCTGCCAGCAGACTGGCATCGCATAGCGCACGCTTCAGTCTTTTAGCAGATAACCATCGGGTACGTGTGTGGGGGCGTCAGGATCAGCAGTCCCCATCAGCCTTTGTTTTAAACAGGCACACATCCATTACCCCTGGTGTGATGGTGTGGGGTGCTATCTTTTATGACATCAGGTCGTCTCTAATCATCATGCATACAATTTTAAGAGTTGAACTATATGTTGATGAAATTCTGCGGCCGATTGCGTTACCCTTCATGGCACGTTATTTTGGGGTCATTTTCCAACAAGATAATTCAACGCTACATAGGTTCTCATATCTGTGGGCTGTCTCCCTGCTGTTGATACGTTTCTTTGACAGGCATGTTCACCAGACCTTTAACCAGTCAAGCATGCAAGGGACTTGCTAGGCCGCTAGATTCGAGCACCCCGACATGTAGCAGATCAGAAGCAACAGTTGAGGAATACCTGGTAGAATGTATCGCAGGATGAATTAGGAAAATTTGTAACTTTTTACCTAGGCGTATACAAGCATATATTGCCGCTATTGTTTCACTAATTACTGATTTGAAAATTCAATGTGTAATTGCTAACCATTGTAGGTCATGCGGCCTTGATTTTGTAAACATTTCTTTACTTGTGTAAGAGCTGTACGCATATTTAATTTCAATAAAAACAATCACTTTCTTTATGGTGTTTTTCTGTTTGCAAAAGAGTGTATATATTAAGAATTTTAATTTACTTGTATTATAAATACCAGAGATTGATAATTTATTGAAAATGGTCTGTAGAGCAAATGTGAAAGTAAAATGGTCTGAAATGAAAATTTGAAATCAAAATTGACTCATCTACGACAAGCTTTTGAAAATTATAAAAAGAACATTATAAATAAAACAGGTACTAAATTGGCATGAAATACCTCTCTTTCTTTGTTCCATATATAAGGTAAGAAACTGAAATCTATATATAAGGTAAGAAACTGAAATTGGAATTATATTAATTAGCTCGTATATTCCCGAGGTCAAGCTTGGTGCGTTTAAGTGTAGTGTAATTGTATTATTATTACTATTATCAATGTTGAATATTTTATGTGTTTAATAAATGTGTTAGTTGCCACAAATAGACTGGTTATTTAGTGTAAAAGCATTGTACGTTGATCTTTCAGATCCTACAATACTTTTACAGGTTCAACTGGGTGACACTATGGGTAAGTATTAATAGTGTATTTATGTAAATTTCACCTCACCACACTATACTGTATAGATTTTTATTACCTTGTTATTATAAATTATAGCTAAGAATTTTGCCTTCTTGTCTGCCTATACCATGTGTTGTAGTTCATTTCTTCTAAAGTCATTTTTCTTTCCACAATTTAAAGTATCTTGTATTCAAACAAAGTAATAAGTAGTAAAGCTCTTAATTTGATTGTAAATACACTGTAAAATTTTTAAAAATGTTTTGAAAAGCGAAAATTCGATGATTTTCTTTCCAGATACACAAAGCTTTTGAGACAGGCAATTTTTTAAAAGTCAGACACACTTATTCTCACCATAAGTGTATTTCCACAAACTTCAAAATTGTCAGTTACTTCTTTGGCCTTCATAAACGTAGAAGCCGAGTTTTTGACCTCTGTACGGGTTTATAGAAGGCCAACATTACTCACTTAATTCAATATTAGAGCAGCAAGTAACGATCGAAAAATTATTTGTGGTATATTATTCTGCAAAAAAAAAAAACTCTCTGCATCAGAGCAACTGCAATTTGATATCCTGCAAAATAGCTGGGTGCATATTTACAATGCAATCTTTTCCCAATAGTCTTTATATTTGAATTGATTTTCTAGGGTGCACATTACCATGTTAATAACAGGAAACGATTTGCAAAACAAGTAACACAAAGAAAAAAAAGAACATCACATTTCATTCTTTTTTAAATTGGTATCAATCTTATTTTATTCGTAATGCAAATTAATTTTGGCTTTTGATTGCAAGAGGCAGTTTGGTGACGTTTGAACCACTTTTTTGCATTGTTGCCATTTTCGAAAATCTTCCAGTAATTGCAATTATTTTTCCTAAACAGCGCATAAATGTCGATTCGTTATGAGAGATTGATTATTCAGTGTAAGTTATTTTGCTTCATATATTTCATTTATTCGAAAGTTTCTTGCAGGATATATAAATGTGAACTTTAAAAATGTTATGAGCTTGAAAAAAAGTAGATCCCAGAAAATGTTGACGAATTGAATTTTATTACAATCTCTACATTTAAAACTCTGTTTTTCGTTTTCCTACTTCTGAAGATCCGTCATATTGATTTTGCAAAAGAAATTTTATTTAATAGTTTATATCTATATATGAATTTATAATCATCTAATTTTACCTAAAATGATAGATTTTTAAAAAGTGCAGTTTAAAAGATACGCCAAATTATTTATAATTTTGCCATTCACAAGCTAACTGTTTCAATGATAGTTTTTTTTTTTAACCTTTTTGACTGGTATGAATATAAATGTACGGTATGGCATACCCGTCAAAGGGTAAAAAGCTTCCACATCAGTTGGTGGGCCCCTACCACACTGGGCAAATGTTTCAAGTTCTATCTTGTCTGGAAAAATTTTTACATTTTGCTCATATTTCTCTTGTGGTCACCAATAGAACTTTTCCGGGAAACCGTTATTTACTATGATAAAGTATTCTAATTGAATAGTTAAAGATTTATGTTGTTAATAAATGTTATTGTTAATGTTAAATTGGTGTAATCTTTTTGGTAAAATATTAATTAATGAGTCCTTTACAGGACTCACGCAAAGTAAATAATTGGAGGGTTTACAGAGGCACAACAAGCAATGTACGATTTAATTAATAAATCCACTATGTATGAATTTAAGGCCGTGTTAAGAGATAAAGATAGATATGTTAATGATAAATAATTGGAGGGTTATTGCAAAACACAACGCACAACATAATGATAAATAATGTTAATCATTAATTTGAGTTCTTTTATTTTTCATTAGCGCACCACAATACTGTTATTCAATGTCAAGCCACATATCTTTCTTTTTTGCAAGGTTTTTAACTAACCTGATCCTAATGCTGGTTTAAGAGCATTAGAGCATCCAAGTTTGAAGAGCGCAATTTTTAGACACCTTTAACAAGATTGTATATATAATTTTGCGTTAGGACTAGTAATTCGCATTTATAACAAAAAAAATATTTCACATAGAACATCACATTTTCTATAAAGAAAATTACAGAAAATCTATGCTTTCAGATCTGGATGTACATTTTTAAAAGAAATAAGACCATTTGTAAGATTCGCTTGCAGAAATAAAAACCAATCATTTCTTTAAATTGGCAATAGTTACGTTTCATTCTTTATGCAAATTATATTTGGTTTTCGATTCAGTCTGGTAGTTTGTCGACGTTTGTATGTCACTATCGAATATCGTCGCAGAAAAGAAGTTTAAATCAGTTTTCCTAAACGAGTGCATATAAGATTTTTTATGAGATTGATATTAGATAAAGAATTGCTGGGTTTAATATATTTCGTTTTTTACTCGTAGCATATGTTTTGGAAGAATATGGTTTAGCACACTTTTAATATACTTTTAAATTGAAGTGCGTTAAATTCAAGTGAACAGTATTGCAGAACTGAGTATTGCAGGACCAATATTGATACTTGTTTTTTATACTCAGCCAATATTTTAACAGACTGCAAGTCAATAAAGAGATACTATTACACAAGTCTACCTGGGATTCATTCAATATTTATTTAGTATCCTACTTTTATCAATTTTTAAACAAATATTGGAGAATTTCAATGTATATATGTATTAGAAAATGTGTTTTTCTGACTTGTTATCTCGAGTTTCTATATAATATCGAATCACTTTACTGTTTAGAAAATATGTTATGAATAATTTTATTTCATTTTTCTACTCTATAAAATTGCTTAATCAATATTTGATCATGCCTAATAACCTTAGTTCAACCTATATCAATTTTTCATTAATCAATACAAAACAAGTCAGCAATACATTTCTCATTTTTCTTTAAACCTTCAACTCTACTTTTATATAAATGACGATTGATTTTTTTGTTATACGCTATACATTTATAATTATCTTATTCAATTCATATATTTTAGTTATGTTTTGTATTTGGTTACACACTCTAAGACAAAAAAATCGACGCACCCCGTAAAATAATCCGATAGTAATAAAACTTTACATGGAAACACCTGTCGACAAAATATGCAAATGATCAAAAATTCGAAGCCAATGAATAAATAGTCGGAACTACAGTGTATTGAAACTGAGCACCGTGGTGGTATATATAAGGAGTGAACCTCTCTTTCAGAAACAAAACGTGCAGTGGATTTCGATTGTGTTTACTTACCTTGGTTGTAATAATGCCTCGCTTATTGTACCAGTGCTAAAGAATGACAGAGATCCTGGGCAATTTTCCAACTATAGGCCTATTTCTCTTACAAGTATTCTCGGAAAGACTATGGAAATACTTATAGTAAACAGACTGAATTGGTTTCTTGAAGATAGAAATATAATTGCTAACGAACAGGCTGCTTTTCGAAGAAATCGCTTAACGAGCGACCATGTGATTTTATTCATCCAGACTGTGAAGGATGCACTTGATAACAGGAATATATTGACTGCGGTTTACACTGATTTCAAGAATGCTTATGATTTGGTGTGGAAAGAGAAATTATATCAAAAACTCCTTGGACTGGGTATTGGTGGCAGGATGTTAAGTTGGATATTATCCTTTACTGACCACAGAATTTGTAAAGTTAAGTATGGTAATGAATATTCTAAATTTCAGAATCTTCAAACAGATTTACCACAGGAAGCAGTATGTAGCTGTATTCTGTTCAATATCTATATTAACGATTTGATTTGTGCTCTGAGGTCTGTGGGGGATGTACAATGCCTGCTTTATGCTGACGACTTGGTCATTTGGACGCAAGCACCGAAGAGGATTGCAAAATTTACGATAGAGGAGAGATTAACTAGAGCCATGTCTGTGCTTTCGAATTGATGCAATGAAAATAATATGATCGTAAATCTGTAAAAGATTGCTGTGCAGTCTTTCTCTTTGATGAACCAGGTGCTCCGGTCCGAGGTGGAGTACAGGAATGTTGCACTTGCTTTTACTCATAAGTTTAGATATTTGGGCATTACGTTTGACAATAAATTAAATTGGAAGGCCCATGTGGATTCAATGGTAGAGCGCTTTACCAATCGAATGATCATTTTAAAGCGTTTGGCGGACACCCTTTGGGGATGTGCCAGATCAACAGTTAACAATACGTCTTTCGTCTTGCCCTTATTGACTTATTGTTGTGAGCCACTTATTTCGGCTCGCAATCAAGCCTTGAAAAAGCTGGAAACTATGCAAAATCAGGCAATGAGGCATATTACTGGAGCCGTCAAAACTACACCAATTGATGCCATGCTTCTGTTAACAAAAAATAAGCCTATTAAAACTATCTTAGAGGAAAAGACTATATTACTATATGAGAAATTAATTCGCCTTGGAGACCCTTTTTGGGATAATTATCAAATATGTTCTAGAAATTTGAAGAGACAATGAGGATTTATTCAAAAAGTAAAGTTAGTGACATTATGTAAAGGGGTGATGCACATGAAACTCCACAGAAGATTATGAAGCCAACAAACCTTTTGGAGATGTATGAAGTTGAGTTTAGCCTTAATCTCGTGGGTATAACATACAAGAAAGTCACGGCTACAGATGTTCTCGAGTGTTGTGCTCTGGAGTTAATATATACTGAATATCTGGAAGAAAATTGGCTGCATGTTTATAAGGACGGGTCTTACTCTGAGAGCTGTAGGTCCGCAGACTCTGGAGTCTTCTCGAGACTTTTCTCTCTTTTTACTTCTGCGGGTAAATATAGATCGGCCTTTGATGGAGAGGTGGAGGCCATCCGTGTTGCATTGGAGCATCTTCTGATTTTTCTACACGAATTCGAGAGGGTTGTTTTACTCTCGGATTCGCAGGCGACAATACGGGCCATTGGTTTTGCTGGAACTCCCATATATGTTGAGGTTCTGCAGTGTCGGGAGTTACTGCGCCGCATTGGTTGAGAAGACGAACGCATCAAGCTACAATGGATCCCCGGACATTGCGGCATTTATGGGAATGAACAGTCAGATCTTCTTGCACGAAAGGGTGCAGTTTTACAGCAGACCAGGGCCTCTGAGCCGTCTTATCGCTCAGTAAAGCTCTATTGGAAACATTCTTTGAAGCTGAAATTTGAAATACAAATGCAAGATATTATCAAATCCAAGAACTGGAGTAGTAAAGATCTCGATAATATACCCGATTGTCCGCGACGTGAGGCAGTGACCCTGTTCCGGCTGGTGACGGGTCATGACTGCCTGAGTAAGCATCTCCATAGAATTGGTGTTTATGACTGTCCTCTTTGCGATATGAGTGAACCTATGAATAGAGCCCACCTGCGTCGATGTAGGGCGCTTTGTGGTTCTGACGACTCCGAAACCGCTCTGCACTGGAAAGCAAGATAACTCTTAAGACTACAATGGCTTCGGTCAATTTTTGTTACTTTACATCAGTGTTCTTTGTTCATGTACATGTTCTGTTACTTGCCTTGCCATTGGAAATAGAAAAAATAAAAAAAATAATGCCTTGCCGGTGAATGCGGGGCCACTACGAGCATATGACGGAGTTTGGAAGAGGGTGTGTGGTCGGACTGCAGGAGGCTGGACGAGCACAACGACGAATCACTTGGCATTTGGGTATGAGCGATGCCGCAATTAGACGATGTTAGCCGGAATGGTCCGGAATAACAGATTTGAGCGGCAAGCGGTCGGCCTAGATCGACGACAGAACGGAAATATTGAAGGATTGTCAGAACAGCTGTGACAGCACGAGATTCGTCATTATCAACCATCCAACGTGTGACAAACACGGAAGTGACTATTCGTACCATTAATAGAACACTACGGGAGCGGAATCTATACTCGCGGAGCCCATTACGCCGCCTACCACTGACCAGTATGTACCGTCAACAGCGATTGCAATGGTGCCGGATCTGATCAACGTGGAATTGTTCGGATTGGGAACGAATTATCTTCAGTGATGAGACCCGTTTCAAACTGAGAACCGACGACCAGCGTAAATGTGGTTAGAGACCGTCCGGTTATCGTCAGGATCCTGCTCTTACTGTCACACGCCACACGGCCCGACAACAGGGAGTTATGGTCTGAGGTGCCATTTCGTTTGATAGCCGGACACCTTTGATAGTCCCCTCTGGCATCATCGGTACGTTGCCGACATTCTACGACCTGTTATATTGCCATTCCTTTCGTGACACCTCGGGCTAATTCTTCAGCAAGATAATGCCAGGCCATACACGGCATTCTCTATTGATTGTCTGCGTGCTTACGACACACTTTCTTGGCAAGCCTGATTCTCAGATCTCTTGCCTATTGAGCACATTTGGGCTCAGTTGGGGCGTCGTCTGCATCCCAGAATGTAGACGAATTATCTCGCCAATTGAAGGTCATTTGGAACGATATCCCTCGGAACATCCTCCGGAAACTTTATGCATCAATGCCATGTCGCGTAACAGCTTGTTTCAAGGCCAGAGGTGGACCAACGCTATATTGACGTGCTCACTTCGTGTAGATCTTTAAGTGCAAAAATCAGCCAATTATTTTGAAATTCTAATCATTTCTTTTTCTGTACTACCACTTTACACGTACCAAAATTTATCTCATTTGGATAATTATTTCTTGGTGCTTCGATTTCTTTGTCTTCAAGTATATAAACCTTTATTCAAATTTAAAAATTATTATTAGATATTTAGAAATATGTATATAAATACGCTCATTGCCATAAAAATTTGCGCACCAAAACAGAGTTGTCAGAATCGAACAAAATTTTATATATGTGAGTACAGCGTTGATATAAGTAAGTGATTATAAAATCAAAGCAAAATAATCATTTATTACAGGAAAAACTTCAAATGAATGGATGTGCTAGAACCCTGTTGGGCTACCTCTAAAGTGAATACACGGTGCGATACGGGCGGGTATTGAATCATACCCGGCCCGTATGGTGTCCTGTGTCGCCTCATTCCACAGTTGTTATAAGCGTGCCTCTAGTTCGATCAAACTCGTAGGCTGTCCAACTTGCCGTCCTAAGTGAACCCAGACATGCTCGATTGGTGAAAAATCTAGTTATCGGACAGGCCAGAGAAGGGGGTGGGTAATACGGCGGAGGCATTTCTGTGACACCCTTGCTGTGTGTGTTCGATAATTGTCCTGTTGAAAAATGCCTCCTGGGATCCCTGCCATAAGTGGCTGAAGGATGTCACGAACATAATGCTGGGCTGTCATGGTTCAGTGGATCAATATTATAGGTGACCGGGTGTCGTATGCGACGATATTTCATACCATCACCCCAGCTATGGGAGCGGTGTGTCGTTGTAAAGCGAAGGCAGGATTAAGGCGTTCACTAAGGGCCTCTGCACATGTACCCGGTTGTCATCACTACCCAAATTGAATCTCGATTCGTCGCTGAAGACGACCTGCTTCCATTCGGTTGCGGTCCAATCCCGGCAAGCGCGACACCCCTCGAAATGGAGGCGACGGCGAGTAAGTGTCATTGGCAGCACACGTAATGGGCACCATGATACCAAATGTCCTTCAGCCAGACACCTCGCGATGGTACGGACAGACACAAGGGCCCATAGTGAAGGTGCTGCCTGTGGTCGGATGACAGATAATGATGCAGTTGGCTCTGTGTGTGAGTGTCGAGTGATGTGACGGTCTTCTCGGCTATTGTTCTGCCGAGGGCGTCCTGAGCCTGACCGCCGTGTATGCGAACTCTCTCTCGTCCACTAGACCTAACACTTCCTCACAGTGAAGTCAGAATGGACAGGGTGGCGGTCTACTGGCCGAGCTGACCATCCGGCGTCAATCATCCCGATGATTCTTTCCCTCTCGAACTCTGGCAGTTGATCATATTATTATCGATGGCGGCGTAACGGCATCCGTAATGAAAAATAATCACTCTGCAACAGATTAAGTACAGGCGAAAAGCCTCTGCGTACTTTTTTTCTGCGCCAGTGAGAACGAAGTTCAACGCCCCCTGGTGGCATAAAGCAAAGCGTAATCACTCTATTTCTAATCATTTGCATATCTGTCTGACACGTACCTTCATGTCAAGTTTCGTCACGATCCCACAATTACTTCTTGGTACGCAAATTTTTATGGCAATGAGTGTATTTTGTACAAAACTTTGCATCAGTGTATCAATTCATTTTTTATCATAGCTAATTATTTTCCTTTTATTTTTTTCAAATTATGAAAACAAGTTAGAATGAATTTACCGAAAGTGATTGCCATTGGTTCATCTATCTGCACATTTTAAATGAAGAAAGTGTTCTGTAGGAAAATATTTCAATTATTTATTATTATTATGTGCCTGAAATATATTAAGACAAATTAACAACAAAGGACCTAAATTTATTTTGCCCTTTGCTTCTTTCGCAAAGATATGAAACTTTGGCCATTTGAATTTCTTGATTAGATAAATCGTTTTGTACTCAAAACCATAATCTTCGTCCAAAATTTGTGTACTTTTTTTTGTCCTAATAATGCTAAGACAAAGCGGATCAAGCAAACTATAGACTACCCAAAATATATCTTTGTGAAAAGAAATGTTGAACTGTGTTTTCCGAATAATTGGAACGCGAGCACCATGTTCCATTTCTGTGCTTGGCAGTGTTTTCCATAAATTGAATTACTTCATCACTTAGAATTTATAAATCATTCTTTAGATGTTACAATCTTTACTTTCCCTAAGGGGAGTACAATTTATCTTAAACATTGTGCGATTTCCATGATATTTGATTTGTTTTATAACATTAAAATCGCTTGGTTATTTATTGGGTTGTTTTATTAAATTGGGTTATTTTATTACAATTACATCTGAAAATTACAGTCTGAAATTTACAATTACAGTCTGAAGAAGCTTGTATATTAAGATGAAATCATAGAATTTATTTTTTTCTTATTTTCTAAAATAATCTAATGTAATAGTTTGCAGTAACAATATATTTGTAAAATAATCTAATGTAATAGTTTGCAGTAACAATATATTTGTTTAATGTATCATATTAGACTAATAATAATATTTCTAATGTTTCATTTGGATTGGCATTCTGAGAGCTTATTACTTTAGACACCATGAGGAAGATGCATCTATTATATAAAAAGGAGTGCCACTGAGTACTATATTATTTTAAATACTTAAGTATTATTCAACGTTATTATTTCAAGTTTTGCTACAGTTGGCATTAATACATTGCTTTTTATCTCTCTCAAATATCTGATCTCAAAACTCATCATGTCAAAACATATCTCAAAATAAATGAGGTGTTAAACTAGACATACAAAGGTTAATGGGCCGTAAAAAGAGCAAATCTTTGCACATTTTTGGAGAAAAAAGTATTACACAGAGCTGGATTGATCTGACAACTTATAATTCTCTGTTATAATTTGACATCTTGAACTAATGTCATTTTTCTTCAAGTGAATTTCAATAAATAGTGGGAATGAACAAATTGTTACAAGGTGAAATTAAATATATGAAAGAACATATTGTTAGGACGTATCATCTGGAATCGTGGGTGTACAGTCAGGGTACAAGAATGAGTCCAAATTTCTGGATAACTAACGGGTTTATTTAAAAGCACAGCGTAAACAGGAACAATATAACAGGTTCAATCATCTTGTGAAGTAGTCATCAAATAGCTCGACGACTACTTCACAAGATGATTGAACAACCGTTGGGTACAGTAAAAGAGCAATTAAATGCTCCACTAATTTTACAAAACAACTGTGTCAGAAACACCGTAGAAATTTACCCAATTTCATGCTTTTCAATATTTACTAAAATAATTACAAATCTGCTCTTCAGGAACCATTTCTTTATTCAAAGTTTAACGTTCCAAACGTACAGCTCGTTCATCTGGCAGAGTAAACGAAACTAAGATTGTTGCCATAGAATAATTACAAAAATAAGGTGTTGCTATTACGATAACTAAAAATAGATGAATTCAAAATAAATACAGTTTTAAATAAAAAAATGAATAACGAAATTATTGCGCGTTACTTAATAATATGATACTATTATCAAAACATTGACGTACCTCACCACTCAATGTAGCTCGTATCACGTTAACTGCTCTCCAACTGAACGATGTCTCATTTTATATATTTTCCATAGACACTTCCTGAAGGGGCTCGAATGTCGAAGAATATTCGTTATTTCGAAAAGATTCGAGTACATTCGAGAAGTTGCTAACAGTCGCGAAATTAGCGATAAATCAACAAATCTTGAAGCCATGATTAGATAGTCCAGATATGGTAACCCCCTATTCATGTCATAAGAATGGCTGGCTACCTGTAAACTTCTTTCTGGTTTCAAAAGAGCTTCCAGTAAAGGCATTTTACAAGTTTGTAACATTATTAAGAGCTTATGTAACAGCATTTCCCTTTTGCTAGTTATTTCTTAAGTTCAAGTTCTATCAATTATACATACATATATTAAATCATTCTGGATACTATACCTCTATATTTTATACAATAGAAATCAAAATGTCGTGAAGTATCAGGCTACTGGGCAGTTGGATCCACAACATCAGAGTACATCTGAGACCAAATGTTGAGGTAATTTTACCAAAACTGTTGAGGCCAAACAGGCATTGATAAGGTCAATGACAGGAAAACAGCAGGCGTAGATACCGTCGTAGCTCGCATTTCTGAAACAGCCGTAGATTACAGTCATATCATTCGCTCTAGACAGACGTAAGTAAAGTCGTTGCCAGCCCCCCCCCCCCTGAAGAATAGATAATCGGAGTAAAACCTTGGTAATCATGGGTAATCAGATCAAAATCATGGTAATCAGATCAAATCCTTGGTAATGATGGGTAATCTGACCAAAACCTTGTGTCTCAAAATAAAAACATGGAATTTAGCAGAGTAGAATCCGATAACAATCTGAGGATCACTATGGAATTAATAAATAGTCATAAATTAAATTTGAATGAGTTTTGAGTTAATCAAAATATTGGGAAAATATGCAGGTCAAAACCTTTAGTTGAAAATCATTGGGGAAGATTCCGTTCTTACACTTTTAATTTAAATAAATGGCCATAATTAAAATTTGAATAAACCGAATTCAACAGAATTTGAACAAACCATTTCTAAACAAAATTGTTTTTGAAATTCAAGGTACTGAATTTGTTCTTGATTTGTTAGAGAATGATTACATACACATACATAAAACTTGAGGATTCATCTATGTATTTTTTTAAAAGTATACATATAACTTTCTTTGTAAATGAAACTCCTTTTGTTTACGTTATTTCTTTAGGAATTTAATTACAAGTTGCTGTCAGCGACGTACGCTCATTAATTCTACTTGTCTTGAGACCATATTCTAAATGCAAATAAAATTCCATTGCATACGTATTTTGCTTCACAACTAAACACCACGTTTTAATATGATTGATCATTTACTATATCTTGAAGTTCATAATAGTGATTTAATTAATAAATTTCACTCGGATGTTTTTTTTCCACACTACTGTAGATACACAATATCTGCTTTAACTACTACATGTATCACTAAAAACATTTCGTTTTTAATAAGCATTAGGATTTTATTGCATAAGGCAATAAAATAATTACCCACAAAAATTTCTTTTGTTGATTTTTGTTATAAGTATTTCTGCTTTTTTATTTTATTTCGCTGCTTATCGAAATTAAGTAAAGAAATGAAATTATATTAATTTAAATATAATATTTTCAAGCCATCATTCAGAATTAAAATAAAGATAACAAAATTTATTTAACGCTTGACTTCAGAAACAAGATTTTTTCCTATTTTTTAAACGACTTTGACACATATCACAAATAGTACATGCAAAATAAATATAATATCGATGTGCTGGAAACATTTTTTTCCTGGATACTAAAAATAAGAAATTAAATGTAATTTAAAACAACTAAGTAAGCATTTTTTTTTCATTTTCCTTAAAATATGATATATAACGTTTTTATCTAATACCGTTAACGACTGCGATGGGAAAAATCCATTATCCATTTGTTCTTTTTTCCAACATCCGAAAAAAAAAACAAATATCTTTTCATTTTTCAGTATGGACATTTGGGCTTGATGTCTTTTGTCCTTTTCTTCCCCTGAGGTTATTATTTTTGTTTTAGTTAACAGAACTCTGCTTTGTCATTTGTTAAAGTCATTTTGATCATTTATCACTAAATCTGTATTTGTCTTATTGATTCACAAAACAATATAATTATAGTTTTAATTTTATTCATCAATTATCTACCTTCAAACAATGGCAGAAAGTCATGATAATATGTAAACAAATGTTACTTAATACTGCTTATATATTGCTAGTATCATAATTAAAATTTTCATGAATCAATTAAACAAAATAAAAAAAAACTTTTGTGGGTCACTAGGCCACAAAGTCACGATGTTGACTGAATTATGTTTGAAGGATGACTGAATAAATAATGTCACATAGTTACCATGGCTTTTGACATACACTATTATCAGCGTGTAACATTGCCATAGTTTTCCCAGTGCATAATCTGTCCTGTATGTGAAATATTCGATAGACAAATATATAACAACAAGAAGAATATCAGTTGGATGGCTGTACATTGATGGCTTAGTCAATTTTCATGCAGTTTGGCGCATACATTGATAACGAATATTTTTTATCACATACTAATTCTATAGCATTCGATCATACAAATTATATAGCAATTTTTATAGCACACTACCATACTAATTTTATAACCAATTCTATATAGCGCCCAATAACAATTCGCATGCACATTTTTGTAAAAAGTAGGTTGAAAAAAATATAATTTTATTTATGAATGTTTCACATCATATACAAAAATGGCAAATTCGGAAAAAAATAAGAGTTTTTTAAATGCGCATGCGTAGTTTGCTGATGAATTAGGTACACTGAATTAATTTTATCTTTTCAACTGCCATATATAATTATCCAAGATTATAGTAAATCATGAACTAGATGAACAATAGGACATTGCAGAAATGGAGAAAATTTTGATATTTATGTAACACTCAATTTTTATACAAATTTCATTGGTGACAATCAAATTTGTTATGTATGTTTTTTCTAAAAATGTTCACTGAAGCATTTATTCTTCGGGATCTACTATAGATACAGATTAAATGATGATTCATATGATTCAACTTCACTAAGGATTTCCACTTCGGGTTCTTTCCTCTTTTCCAATTCAAAAATTATCATTTTCTTTGAAGTATATATATTTCGCAAGATTGGCTATAAATAGTAGGCTATAAATAGGAGATATGGTAGTTTAATAAAGTTTTCCTCTTCCGGTTCTTTTTCTACTTTCGATTTACACATTTTCCTAAAATATACATTTTTCAGGATTGGTTATGGATTGTTCTCAGATAATTACTAATGTGGATTCAGCTTTACATCCTGTAGGGGCTAAGGAGACTCACTGTTTCTACCTCCAGTAATGGGGATGTCACTTTCGATTCGAAAATTTAATTTTTTTTTGCAACATTTATTCTTCAACATCGGCTACAGATAGAGCTTAAACTTTAATATATATCCTATAAGACATCCGGTCAGACATTCTAAAAATGTTCACATACTTCTGTCAATTTTGACTCTTTAATTTACTCTTTAAATCCGGACGTTCGTTTAATCCGTTTTGCACAGTAAAAACTATATATAATTTATGGAGTAGTGAAAAAAAAAACCTACCTATGGAATCTGATGCCCGTCCCACCAGATTGTACGCCTGGTACATAAAAAAAGTTGCACTTTTTGATTGGATATGCCACTTTCGGTAGTCATAGATGAGGTAAGAAGAATTTTTCAGATAAGGAGTCACTTGCAAAACCATGTAAGAAACCAAATTTGCGGCCTTTTTTAAATTTTTGAGTTAAAAAAATATACTTAAAAATATATTAAGTATTATATTTTATTAAGCAAGTAGGAATTTCATACGTATTTTTGCTCAAACGCGTGAATTCATTTTCAAGTTTTTAAGCAAGTCGTTTTAAAGAAAATTACAGCTTTTAGGAATTTTTAATAAATTTTACTAATATCGTTATCATATGTCCGAAATCAAAAGCCCCTAACTTTGGTTCTTCTACCTGATCCTTGGAAACATATTTTCAGTATACCATATAAATTGATGACAAATTTTGTGTTCCCCAAAACAAAACCCGACTAGCCCGACCAAAAATGAGAAAAAATGAAATTTTATTTCACTATTTCATAGGAACACTATCAGCTGCCAAGGCCAAAATCTTGTTGTTTGTGTAATTTCTGCTTTGTAGGAGTAAGACATTTCTCAGCTGATGCGACCCACTCTCCAACCCATACCATCTCATACTTGAATTAACGTTGATTGAAGTCAACTTTTTTATTTCTGTTTTTTATCTTATTTTTAAAATTTGTAATGAATTTTACAGATATAGATTTCCGGAATCAAAACCTCTAATTGTGGTCCTTCTGCCTGAATTTTGGGAACATATTTGTAGTATACCACATAGAGGGTTGACAAATTTTTATTGTGTCCTTCCTCCCCCCCCCCCCCCAAAAAAAAATGCTGGCTATGCAACGAAAATCACTGATCTGCAGATCTTACTTTCACTAATTTGCAGAAATACTATCTGATATCTTCGTTTTTAAATCTACAGTTGCCAAGGTTGAGGGATTGTTGTTTACGTAATTTCTGCTCTACAAGAGGAAGACATTTCTACTCACCAAACCATACCATCTCTAGTACTTCATTCAATCATGAGCGAAGTCAACTTTTTATTTTTACTTTCTCATACTATGAAATTATAGTATAGAGAAAGTATTGTTTCCGCAAAACATTTCGTATTCATGATTTTGATGCCATTATTGATTTGAGGACTTTCTGAACACCTTTTGACTATTTTTGGAGTGATGTCCGTTTGTATGCATGTTTGTGGTCGATTTCTTGCGTACACGACAGCAGCCACAAATGTTGATGGATTTTCTCAAAACTTGATATCCGGCTTTATTATCGAAAAATCTAGAACTAGATAGATTTCATTTTAAATTGGAGTGAAAACTTCAGAATTTAATCAAAATTTGATATTTTTTTAACATGGCACCAAAGGACACAATTTGGTATGACCATTCATTAAAAATGATGGCATAAAAATAAATTAATAATTCATAAAAAAATTCATAATTCATAATAAATTCACAATAAATTCATAATAAATTCACAATAAATTCATAATAAATCCATCATAAATTCATAATTCATAATTCATAAATAAATTCATAAAAATAAATTCATCGCTCAGCGATCACGAAGCTTAATAGTTTCGAGCATTCCGAAAAGAGCCGCGTTGTAATTTTTGTGTTTCTGACATCATTAGTCTTTTTGGGACAGGTCAAGTTACAGCCCCTCCCTCAGGGTTATATTTTCAAGTATGATACCAACCAAAATATTTTTTCAAGTCCCTTAAAGTGAAGGATAACACATAATAATTTTAATCATCTGAACCAGCGATATCGATTTTTCAAATAGTTTCTTTGGAAAAAAACCACAAGCTATTTAAAAATTTATTCTTGTATGAGAAATTCGAGTTTAGCCATATTTCAATTAATTTCTGGCTGTACTTTATTTTTAAATATTTCTTCATAATATTTTGCATGCTCATTTTATTCGGATAAGATTCAACGTGCAAAAGCAGGTCTGATCGGGCTTCAAACGACTTTAAATGTTCATTTTCCTTATTAAATTCAGAATTTTGCGAAATGAGGGCTCGGTATAAAAAAAGAAAGTTATACTGTAATATATCCCGCGTCCAGAGACACCCCCAAAAGATTTATTAAAACGAATTATATATTATGTCTTTCTTTTCAAATTAAATTCCTTCAGTTCCCGTTCTTTCAACAGGAATTTAATTACAGCTTGTTCTAAGCAACCCACGCTAATTGATTTCATTTTTAGGGAATACTTTCCACGCGCAATTAGAATTCCAGGGAGAAAGCATTTTTCACAAATAACCATCACACTCCAATATCGAATACTTTTGAATTTTCTGTTGCCCGGCCAGATAATTGATCATGCAATGAGATGTGAACCGGGGGAAATTCCAAATAATGGTTACACAAAAAATGTGGCATGTGAAACGTGGATTTGCTTTACAGAAATACATTTTGAAAGTTTAAATTCTAAATAATGATTTCAAAGTAAGATCATAAGTTTGTTTGACTCAGACCGTCTGACCTATTTAGACCGTCTGACCACAATTTAGATCGGAATTTAGTGGGGGCGACATCCACACGGACCGTGCTCCCCTCTCCTTACCACCAACCGCTCAGGAGGAAATTGAGACCCATAAATTTAACGTGCCCGTACTCTGGGGGAACACGGACACATTTTGGGTAGAGTCGGGAGCCGGGAATCAAACTCTGATCTTACGAGTGCAACTCTCGTGCCTTAATCAATGGACTATCTCGCTCCAAGACGGTACGTTCTTCTTCGACACAGACCATCCTGAAGGTGTAAAGTATCTGCTTGGACGGCCTGGAAATACCATCCAATTTAGACCGGAACCCAGTGGGGGAGGTATTCACAGGGATCGTACTCTCCTTTCCCTACCACCAAAGACAAGGACAACTCGAAAACTTTTACGGAACCACATGTTTAAAGTGATCGTACATCGCGTGAAGCAAGATAGTAAGTGGAACTTGCACGTATATAAAGAGCTTGTAGGAAAGTTCTTGAAGCACCCCCAAAATGCCATAAGGAATGGTCAATGAATGTACTCGACATGTCTGTCTCGCAAAGTAGCCATATGCTATCAAGCAAAATAATTGCAGTGTCCCCAGTGGAAAATCTAAAACGTTAGAATTACGCCCCTCGGCACCAAAGCGAGAGAGAAGAAAACAGCCAGTTTCAAAGTTGTAGTGCATTGTCTAAGTCTAAGGAAATCGAAGCGAGGAATCTCAATTCATTCAAAACCTCCATTAAACTTCCATTGTTACGGCCATTAACTAATATGGTTATTAGTTACCCGTTGGAGTACATAACAGGCACGTTTCTTAGCCACGTATTGAACGAATCCGAAAAGGAAAAATTTGATTAAACGAAAAACGCATAGATAATAAGGCATGAACTAAAGGAAAACTAAAAATTGGCATATTTCCTCAGATTATTTTAGTTGCAGGTGAAATCTTTTAGGTTAATGATTATTAAATGGTATTTCATTATTGGTTTGGTTGATGTCGGTGGTGCCAAAAACGAGCTACTCCAGGATAACTTTATTTAAAAAAAAAAACTGCTAAAATTTGGAAGTCGTGGAACGGACTGAACCCCGCTGAAAAGAGCTCTCTTAGTAATTAACGTGTCAGAAATACGTATAAGTGGCGTTCATATTTTTTTTTCTATGATTCTCTATGCAAAATCCATGAATATTTCATTGGAATATTTCATATGGAATGGCGTAGATGCCCCAGGCCGCCCGACTCACTCGAGGGTATGAGCAGCGAAGTGAGCGGCCTGTTATATATGGAATGGTACCGAAAACCCAGGCTGATCGACTCTCAGACTAAGAGCAGCATTTTGGGAGGCCGGTATATAGAATGGTGTGTAAAACGATCTTAAATATACTTCAACATGATATACATTAAAACTAAATCTATTTTTAAAGCCACCGCCAAGAGTTGCAATCTCAACATATCAGGAAGAATCTCTGTATCAAATTTCAAAGTTATACACTGCTTGGATTTTCTTCTTCAGTGAGCATACATACGCGGATATAAAAACAGTAATCTTTATTATTTAAGATGGATGTAATAAAATTAAGGTTAAAATAGACAAAAAATATCAATCATGCATAAGCATTGATTATGAAACACTTTCCAACTGAAATGCAATTTCATTTAAAAATTTCTAAAATGTGATAGATTCAGTGGTGATATCTTTTACATTGTCACAGTACTACAGTAATTTATTATACTTAAATATTCAAAACTGTATCGAAATATAAATCATCTGATTCTCTATGCAAAATCCATGAATATTTTATTCATATAACTTTTATTCCAGACTCCAGAGCTAAATAATTTTGTGTGAAAAAAATTCAGCAATTCTTATGTAACTCACCTTACAATCGTTTGAGATGTTTGCATTCTGCATTAGTTAAAATTAGGCTTCGTTGAAGAAATAATAAAAGTTTAGGGATCATTTAAAATCACAACTATTGTAATTGCATAGGCACGGAATTTAGATACACAGATACACAGATAATATGTGTGTGTGTATGTATTCAAAGTATTGGAATCGTGTCGAAGATCGGAACTCGAATTTTCGAAGGATCTACACGTTTTGGGACTTCTAGAACACGAAAAAACTATTTTTAGGAAGACGTCTGTGTGTGTAAGGGTGTATCTGTGTATGTTTCTGTGTGTCTGTGAGGATATTACATCCACTATAATTGAAGAACTAATGGACCGAATTTATAAAATTTGGTAGGTATGTTTTTTGTGGGAAATCCTAATGTTCATTAGATTATAGTACGATTCGTAATAAAAGAATCTGTCTTCTTTGCGAAATGGCCGGCAGAAATTGCCTTTATCCACTCTAGCTAAAAACTAATGGAACAAATTTAACAAAATTTGGTGTATAATATTTCAATCACCTACAAGTGATTTATATACCAAATTTAAGAAAATTTGGTATATGAATCATTTGTAGGTTATTCTAGTACGATTCGGGAAAAAGGAACGGGCTATTTTTGCGAAATGGCCCGCAAAAATCGATAAAAATCGTTATATATAAAAATAAAAGACTACGTGTGCTCAATTATATCAATTAAATTCCTACATTATACGTGATTTTTGACAACAAAAAGAATAAGACTAACCCCATTACTCTAGGACTAACCATTCTTGAGATATTCTAGTTTTTTCGCGTTTTCGCTACGCCACCTTTGACAATAAGTCCAGCTATCAAATGAGAACCAAATTTAAGTTTAACGTGCAAATTCAATGTCATTTAAAATACTTATGACTGTTATTATGTGCATATAAACTCAAATTATTATTGAAGAAATAAAGAGAACGTGAATATGAGTCTGCAGGGAAAGACATGTGCTGCCCACATCAGAATTTTTAACAATATTGCAACAATGATTTATAGTAGTGCGCCAACTTTTACAATAAGTCCAGCTATCAAATGAGAACCAAATTTAAGTTTATCGTGAAAATTCAATGTAATTTAAAATACTTATGGCTGTTATTTTGTGCAGATAAACTCATATTATTATTGAAAAAATAAAGAGAACGTGAATATAAGTCTGCAGGGAAAGATATGTGCTGCCCACATCAGAATTTTTAACAATATTACAACAATGATTTATAGAAGAGAAAGGGGATTATTTGCAGGCCATTTCGAAAAAAAATGTATGCTCTATATTTAAAGATCCACCATATTTTTGTAGAATAAAATGTTCAACAAATTTAAGCTGCGTACCAAGTTTTAACTCTCTAGGGCGTAGGAAAGTGCATTAAAAATGCCATTAAATAAGTATATCTCGAAGAGTTATATAAAATTTAAAATAATTTGAAAAATTGTTATCTACCAAATTTATTTTAAATTGTAAAGCGGCTCTCTTATACAAAATGACTAAACATTTGGAAAGATATTTATTATATAATATATCTCTTTTTTCTTTCTGGAGGATATCCCAAAAGTCAGAATTTAATTGAATTTGGTTTTTCCCTATATTAAATAATTTTTAATTAAAAAACTACTTAATATATTTTACTGAAATTTTTTTTATATATTTTATGGGTTAATGCGAATATTTCTTAAAAATTTCGAAGCAATTTGTGAAATTTAATTTTGCTTAAAAAATGTTTGAAAAATTAGGTCCCATAGGGTTCAATGTATTTCATTTTTTCAACCCGGGTTCAATAATAAACTAATTGGGTGATATTATTTATTTATATTCCCATAGGTCCAACAGACCGTCTGAACAACATACCAAAATTCCAAAGTCATCTTTATGGCAGTTATCATACTAACGGACAGACAGACAGAATGAACAAAGTCATAAACACTTTTAACTATGTTGTAAAGTGTTAAAAATGGAGTATTTGGGAAATGTTTTTTTTTATAGGATAATGATTTTATTTAAAGTAATTTTTATTTTTATTTTAATCTTTGTTTTTATTGCTAAAATTTTCTGGTACTTAATAAGTTTGGAAATTTCCCGTAATTTTATATTTCGTTCACAATCAATAAATATTCAAATGCATTTGAAATGATTAGCTAGTGTCATCGCTGTCTATTATTGCATAAATGTTACACGGACATTTTTTTATGCAATTCATTTTTATTAGGAAGGGAGATTATGTCCAAAAATATTTTCAGAATATTTTGATGAGAAAGCAAATTTATACAACGTAATTAGTTACTGTTAACAATAAGATTATTGTTTACGATATTTTACAAATTAAACGGTCTAGCTCAATATTTTCTTTTGAGATGAATCTATTATTATGCACAAGTGGATCAATTTATTTTATAACAGTTTGCGACGAAGTCGATTTAAAACTTCATCGACATTTATCACCATTGATGTGTCGAGTTTGCTATTTTGGGGGTTTGCATCAGCTAACAAAAGTTGATTACTTAGGAATAAGAAAAAAAAATATTCTTAAAGAAATCCGAGTCATAAAAATCTATAAAACAACAATATTTTTATTTTCTCAATTTAAAATTTAGAAATTTTAAGAGAGAGAAGTCAGTTAGAACTCGTAAAATTTAAGTAAGACACATCGCATGCCGTTTGTATGCTGTACTGTGTTGTTGATATGTTGAGTTCTAAACTTTAGGTC
Source organism: Amaurobius ferox (assembly GCA_951213105.1). Classification (NCBI taxonomy): domain Eukaryota; kingdom Metazoa; phylum Arthropoda; class Arachnida; order Araneae; family Amaurobiidae; genus Amaurobius; species Amaurobius ferox. Next base: position 23,322,741 of record OX578137.1, read on the forward strand.
CATTCTATCTTGAAATGGATTTTTCCATTATTAACTTTAAAAGGATATATATATATATATAAATATATATACAGTTATTATATATATATATATATATACAATTCCTTGTAAGATACATATATAAAATTTTGCACAGTTTTTCTTTTTTATTAACACTTTACAACAAAGTTGAAAAGTGTTTATGACTTTGTTCATTCTGTCTGCCTGTCTGTCTGTCCGTTAGCACGATAACTGCCGTAAAAATGACTTAATCAAAATGAAATTTTAGTATTTTGTTCAGACGGTCTGTAGGACCTATGGGAATATAAATGAATAATATCACCCAATTAGTTTTGGATTGAACCCGGGTTGTAAAAATGAAATACATTGAGCCCTATGGGACCTAATTTTTCAAACATTTTTTAAGCGGATTTAAAATTTGTAAATTGCTTCGAAAATTTTAGGTAATATTCACATTGTTCCATAAAATATATAAAAAAAAATTCAGCGAAATATATTCAGTAGTTTTTTAAATAAAAATTAAAATATTAATAACACCTCTTATATGAAGCGATCACGTGATCATGATATGAAGCGATCACGTGATCATGATATGAAACGATCACGTGACCCACTTCAAAATGATATACAGCATCCATCTAGTCTCAAAATCGTGATTTTTAAAGTTCTTTTTAATTCATATTGAGTGTTGTATCCGTCCTAAAACTACTTTATTTTTGCTTAAATTCTATGCATCTACATACTGAAACAACGCAATTACAATATATTTGATTTTAAATGCTCATCCAAATTTGATTATTTCTACAACGAAGTCTATTTTTCACATATGTAAAATATAAACAGCAAAATATGTAGAATGAGTTGTATCACAATTGCTGTATTTCTTTTACACAAAATCATTTAGTTCATGGAGTCTGCATAGATGATATGAATGAAATATTCATTGATTTTAAGAAGAGAAGGACGATTTTTTTCGATGAAGTTTTACGCATAGAGTTTAATTACTTGTAGCTCCATGGTCTTAATTTTTAAATAAAATAAATTATTGTAGTATTGTGATGAATGACATGAATGGGAAATTATTTATGAATGAAATGTTGCTTTTATAGAGAGAGCCAGGCGTGTTATTTTTTCTATGACATCATTTGAGTAAATTTCAGTTGTTTTCGATGAAGTTTTCAAATATAATAAATTATCGCAGTATTATGATAATTCTAAGTTTTAAAGATCTAAAGTTTAATAGATCTAAGTGTTTAAAAGATCTTACAACTTTGATTATTTCTACAACAAAGCCTAGTTTTCACTTATGGTAAATGCAAATATCAAAAGATGTAGAATGAGTTGTATCAGAATTGCTTCATTTCTTTAATGCAAAATTATTTAACTCATGGAGTCTGCAATATAGCTGATATGAATGAAACATTCATTGAATTTACTTATAGAAGCAAACGAATTTTCGATGAAATTTTAAGCATAGAGTTAAACTACTTGTAAATCCATGGATTTAAATTTTTTAATAAAATAAATAATTATAATATTGTGATGAATGAAATGCTGCTTTTATCGAGTGAACCAGGCGTGTTATATTTCGATGACGTTATTTGAATACATTTCATTTGTTTTCGATGAAGTTTTCAAATATAATAAAATTTTGTAGTATTATGATAATTTTAAAAATATTACCGAGGAAAATGTATCATATTTTAGAGAAGTTTAAACCAGGCAATTTATATTTCAATGCCGTCATTTGAATGTAGTTCATTTTTTTTTTCGATGAAGGTTTAAGTTTTCAAATATAATAAATTAATGTATTATAAGTTTCAAAATATTACCGAGGAATGTATTGCATTTTAGACATGTTTAAATAAAATTGCATTGAAGTTGGAAAGTGTTTCATAATCAATGCTTTAAGCATGATTGATCTTTCTTGTTTTCAATACAGTGTCTTCAGAATTAGTTTGAATTTGAGTAAACATTTTAAAAATATTTGCTTTGAAGAGCATAACTCGTGAAAAATAAATGATTTTATAAAATTATTAAAAAAAATTGCAAATATTTTTACATTATGAAAGCATTTAACATGGAGACTTTCTTGTGCTCAAAAGTGATTTTTCGTATTGTGGTGCACAAATGCAAAGAATTATCTTAAAGTTGGATTTTTAGATTAATAATTATTAACATATATTTACATGGCCGTAAATTGATCGTTGTATTATGGAACTTATTATTAATTTATACATTGCATTGTTTTGCCGCTGATAACCCTCCAATTATTTATCTTTCGCTCGAGTTCTGCAAAAGAATATTAATTAATATAATACTAAATTGATTGCACCATTTTAACTTTAATAATAAATCATTTATTAACAATATAAAATACTTATTGAATTCATTACACAATTATTCATATTATTTCGGCGGAGAGAGACAATGTGAGACTATTATTAAAAATACCTAAAATATATTTAAGACCTGGTACTATATTTGAGGAACACATAACTTCAAAGCTGTCTTGAAAAGAATATTTTTTTTTGTTCCAGATCTCTTAAAATTAATTCAAATCTCTGAATTGGTATGTCAAAACATTTACCATAATATTTAGAAATGAGGTCGATTTTATTTAGCCAGAACATGATTACTCCAATACCAGCAATGAAGTTAAGAGTGTCCTAGATTATAGGAAGCCTAGATTTCAGTTCTCCAGGACCTAGAGAACTTTGCATAAGTAATTGCACCGTATTTACTTCATATGATAGACAAATTCGAAAGCTGGTATCTGGAATGTATCATTAATATCTGAATAGAGGATTGGAACCAAATCACAAGTTTTGATTCATACTATAGCTATAAGTAGAATAATCATTACATGTCGACCTTCACATTACAAGATATGAGAGCATAATGGAACTGTATTAGACTGTGAGGTTAGTTCTATGATCCATGATCCAATAATCCGAGATAGAAACTAAAATTGAAATGTAGTCTGTTTTAGGTTAGATATCTATGATATTAAAATTGTTTTAGAAATATTCACAATATTATATTTTTTCAACTACTATTTTGCTTAAAAAATTTGCTTTAACCGCTGAAAATGGAGTCAAGAATAATTTATTTTTAATAAACAACATGACACACAATAAAATTATGTCAACCACAGATATGTTTTCTTTATATTTTTCTTTTTGTTGCTTATTTAAGTTATTACTTTCCTTATATACATAATGTATAAGGAAAGTATTGTGACTGGGTCGAAAATTCGAATTCGAGTTTTCGACGGGAGAGCACGTTTCAAGCATCCCGGATCACGAATCAACAAACATTTTTGAAGTGAGGTCTGTGTGTGTGTGTGTGTGTGTGTCAGTGAGTGTGTGGAGACGATAACTGTCGAACGAATGGACCGATTCGAACGAAATTTGGTGCAAAAATTACAATCCGTAAACACTGGAAGCTTATTGTTTTTATACGCAATCGAATGTATCAGAACTCCCCTAAATTTTCGAGTGAAATTTTGAAAAAATCGTCAAAAACTCAAAACCGCTAATAAAGTTACGCAAATAGACATTTCTTATGTAATTTTTCATTAGAAAACAATTGACATAAATTTTAGAAAACTAACATGAACTGTTCTCGAGATATTGCGCGTCTAACATGAACTGTTCTCGAGATACTGCGCATTTTTCAAAAAAATTATCAAAAAGTCATATAAAATTAAAAAAAGAATATTTCCTATTGAGAAACATGTTCACTTTTCATATGTAATACCATGCAATAAATTTGGTGACATCATTCTCGTGGATCTAGCACGTTCCATTCCTGAGAAAAGATACTTTGAGTAATACTTTTGTATTTGAACGCAAATAGTCATTTACCTGCTATAAGAATAACTTATTTTTCCGTCCGTATAGCTTGGCGAGATTTTGGTGACGAATTTGGCGGAATGTCGCCAACAAGGCGACTTTTTGAAATCTTGTCAAATTAACGAAAATCTCGCCAAATGGATTAAAATGACGCTAAATCAATGAAAATGACGACTAATTGTCGAAAATTCAATATCTTGGAAAGAATATAAATATCTACTATAAAAATAATCATTTTTTTTTTTACTGTAAAAGTAGTAAATTCATTGCATTATATAAGGAAAGTCATGTGCTGTCCACAACAGATTTTTTTTTAATATTTCACTTCATAGACTTATCGACTAGAAGTTAATAAATGAAATATATTATTCAAAAAATCGCGATTAGAAGCAGATATTAGAAAAGAAAGATAGTGATAACAGGAATTTATTTGACAGTGGGAATGAGAATTGCGCTGTTTCCTATATCGCAAATTGCTTTTGCACGTATCACAACTATATGCCAAAGATACATAATGTGAATGGAAGGAAAAAATATTTTTTCTACATAATAAGAATAAAAAAAATTGAAAAATGATTTTAAAATAACTAAGTAAATACTTTTTATGCATTCTTCTCAAAATATGATATGTAATGTTTTTATCTAATCCTGTTAAAGACCAACATGGAAAATATCCATTATCTATTTGTACTTTTTCTTTTTTCGAACATCCAGAAAAGCAAATGCCTTTTCATTTTTGCAGTGTGGACATTTAAGCTCGATTTCTTTTGTCCCTGTTTTGCCTTGAGGCTATTATTTTTGTTTTAATCCCAAAAATGCTGTTTCGTCATTTGGAAATGCATTTTATATCATTGAACATTAAATCTGTATTATTTATTTTATATATTCATAAGATAATCTTTTACATTACAATATTTAATTTTATTCCTCAAATATCAAATATTAGCTATAATTTGTGTTATAGCTAATATTTGATAATATAATATAATATTTGTTCTATAAATTGCTAATATTTATTGCTAATATTTGTTCTATAAATTTAATTTTATACTGTCTACATATTTCTAGTTTTATAATAACAATTTCAATGAATCATTAAATAAAATAAACATAATTCTGTGGATCATTGGTAAGAATCGTAATTTTATTCTCATATGTAAATAGGGACCTCAAAATATTATAAAAATATTCCGTATGATATTTTACACAATCCAGCATATATATTTTCAACTAAATAAATGGTTTGTAAAATAATCAGATTATGGATCCCTGGTAAGCGGCTTAATTTTATCCTCTTATGTAAATAGGGACCTCAAAATATTATTATAAAATTCCGTACGGCATTTTACACAATTGAACATAAATATTTTCAACCAAATAAATGGCTTTTAAAATAATCGGATGACGGATCACTTGTAAGCGGCGTAATTTTATTCTCATATGTAAACAGGGACCTCAATATATCATTATAATATTCCGTATTACATTTTACACAATCTAGTATATATATTTTTAACCAAATATATGGTTTGTAAAATAATCGGACCATGAACCACTGGTAAGCGGCTTAATTTTATTCTCATATGTAAACAGGGAGATCAAAATATTATTATAATATTCCATATGGCATTTTGCACAATTCAGTATATATATTTTCAACCAAATAAATGGTTTGTAAAATAATCTGATTATGGATCACTGGTAAGCGGCGTAATTTTATTCTCATATGCAAACAGGTAGCTCAATATATCATTATAATATTCCGTATTACATTTTACACAATCCAGCATATATGTTTTCAACCAAATAAATGGTTTGTAAAATAATCGGATTATGGATCACTGGTTAGCGTCGTAATTTTATTATCATATGTAAACAGGGATCTTAAAATATCATTATAATATTCCGTATGATATTTTACACAATATAGCATATATATTTTCCACCAAATAAATGGTTTGTAAAATAATCGGATTATGGTAAACGGGGTAATTTTATTCTCATATATAATAAGGAACCTCAAAATATTATTATAATATTCCGCATTACATTTTACACAATCCAGCATATATATTTTCAACCAAATATATCGTTTATAAAATAATCAGATTATGGACCCCTGGTAAGCGGCGTAATTTTATTTTCATATGTAAATAGTGACCTCAAAATATTACTATAATATTCCGTATTACAATTTACACAATCCAGCATATATATTTTCAATCAAATAAATTGGTTGTAAAATAATCGGATTATGGATCACAGGAAAGCGACGTTATTTTATTCTCATAAGTAAACAGGGACTTCCTAATATTATTATAATATCTCGTATGACATTTACATAGTCCAGCATTTATATTTTCAACTAAATAAATGGTTTTTAAAATAACAAACAACAATTCAAATGAATAATACACAATACAACAAAATCGTTATGAAAGTTTTCCACCATTTCCATTGGATTATTGGGAGTTTCAAGTATATCTAAAATCATGTTTTCGGATATTCAGATGTCTTATTAGCCGCACTCAATTACCCCCTCGTTTCAGATTGCCGGATAATAGCGAGATAAATGACTCTCGGAAATGGATTTCGATTTTGGGAAATGGGATTGCTGCTCCCATTTTAGAAATCGGATTTCACATATTCTCCATATGTAATGTAGCCTGATATCCAGAAGAAAGTTTATATATGTATATATATAATATATATATATATATGTGTGTGTGTGTCCTTATCTTCTTTTTCCATTCAATGTGTAAATATTACTAAGCATGAAATATTTCTAAATTCCCATGTGTACATAATTCTGTTTTACGGACAGAACCTTTGCAGTACTGTCGTTTTTTCAAAAACCTTTTTTGGAACACTCATTTGTCAGGATCTGCTATAGATAGAGCTTAGATTATTGGTGATATACATTTAGTGAAGTTCTGGAAAACGTAGGGGAGTCTGCTAAAGATCTGCATGTCCGTTTTTAACACTTTACAACAAAGTTGAAAAGTGTTTATGACTTTGTTCATTCTGTCTCTCTGTCTGTCTGTCTGTCTGTCTGTCTGTCTGTCCGTTAGCACGATAACTGCCGTAAAAATAACTTAATCAAAATGAAATTTTAGTATGTTGTTCAGACGGTCTGTAGAACCTATGGGAATATAAATGAATAATATCACCCAATTAATTTTGGATTGAACCCGGGTTGAAAAAATGAAATACATTGAGCCCTATGGGACCTAATTTTTCAAACATTTTTTAAGCGGATTTAAAATTCACAAATTACTTCGAAAATTTTAGGTAATAGTCAAATTATTCCATAAAATATATAAAAAAAAAATTCAGCGAAATATATTCAGTAGTTTTTTAAATAAAAATTAAAATAATAATTACACATCTTATATGAAACGTTCACGTGACCATGATATGAAACGATCACATGACCCACTTCAAAATGATATATGGCATCCATCTTGTTTCAAAATCGTGATTTTTTAAAGTTCTTTTTAATTCATATTGAGTGTTGTATCCGTCCAAAAACTACTTTATTTTTGCTTAAATTCTGTGCATCTACATACTAAGACAACACAATGACAATATATTTGAGTTTAAATTCTCATTCAAATTTGATTATTTCTACAACTAAGCCTATTTCTCACCTATGTAAAATGTAAACAGCAAAATATGTAAAATGAGTTGTAGTAGAATTACTGTATTTCTTTAACACAAAATAATTCAGTCCATGGAGTCTGAATGTCTGATATGAATGAAATATTAATTGATTTTATAAACAGAAGGACGATTTTTTTCGATGAAGTTTTTAGCATAGAGTTTATGAATTGTAGCTCCATGGTCTTAATTTTTAAATAAAATAAATTATTATAGTATTGTGATGAATGATATGAATGGGAGAAAGTTATGAATGAAATCCTGCTTTTATAGAGAGATCCAGGCGTGTTATTAACACTTTACAACAAAGTTGAAAAGTGTTTATGACTTTGTTCATTCTGACTGTCTGTCTGTCTGTCTGTCTGCCTGCCTGCCTGTCTGTCTGTCTGTCCGTTAGCACGATAACTGCCGTAAAAATGACTTAATCAAAATGAAATTTTAGTATGTTGTTCAGACGGTCTGTAGGACCTATGGGAATATAAATAAATAATATCACCCAATTAGTTTTGGATTGAACCCGGGTTGAAAAAATGAAATACATTGAACCCTATGGGACCTAATTTTTCAAACATTTTTTAAGCGGATTTAAAATTCACAAATTGCTTCGAAAATTTTAGGTAATATTTAAATTATTCCATAAAATATATAAAAAAAATTCAGCAAAATATATTCAGTAGTTTTTTAAATAAAAATTAAAATAATAATTACACATCTTATATGAAGCGATCACGTGACCATGATATGAAACGGTCACGTGACCAACTTCAAAATATAATACGGCATCCATCTTGTCTCAAAATCCTCATTTTTAAAGTTCTTTTTAATTCATATTGAGTGTTGTATTCGTCGTAAAACCTCTTTATTTTCGCTTAAATTCTGTGCATCTACATACTGAAACAACGCAATGACAATATATTTGAGTTTAAATGCGCATCCAACTTTGATTATTTCTCTAACGAAGCCTATTTTTCACTTATGTGAAATGTAAACAGCAAAATATGTAGGATGAGTTGTATAGGAATTGCTGTATTTTTTTAATGCAGAAGAATTTAGTTCATGGAGTCTGCATAGCTGATATGAAAGAAATATTCATTGACTTTACCGAGAGAAGGACGATTTTTTAGGATGAAGTTTTAAGCATAGAGTTAAATTACTTATAGCTCCATGGTCTTAATTTTTAAATAAAATTAATTATTATAGTATTGTGATGAATGACATGAATGGGAAATTATTTATGAATGAAATGCTGCTTTTTTAGAGAGAGCCAGGCGTGTTATTTTTTCTATGACGTCATTTGAATGAATTTCAGTTGTTTTCGATGAAGTTTTTAATTATAATAAATTATCGTGATATTATGATAATTCTAAAATTGTTACCGAGTAATATATCACATTTTAGAGATGTTTAAACCAGACAATTTATATTTCAATGCCGTCATTTGAATGAAGTTCATTTTTTTCGATGAATGTTTTCAAATATAATAAATCAATGTAGTATTGTGAGAAGTTTTAAAATATTACCGAGGAATGTATTGCATTTTAGACATGCTTAAATAAAATTGCATTGAAGTTAGAAAGTGTTTCATAATCAAAGCTTTAAGCATGATTGATCTTTCTTGTTTTTTCTATGACGTCATTTGAATTTATTTCAGTTGTTTTCGATGAAGTTTTCAAATATAATAAATTATCGTAGTATTATGATAGTTTTAAAAATATTACCGTGGAATGTATTGCATTTTAGAGATATTTAAACCAGGCAATTTATATTTCAATGCCGTCATTTGAATGAAGTTCATTTTTTTCAATGAAGGTTTAAGTTTTCAAATATAATAAATCAATGTAGTATTGTGATAAGTTTTAAAATATTACCGAGGGATGTATTGTATTTTCGACTTTTTTAAATAAAATTGCATTGAAGTTGGAAAGTGTTTCATAATCAATGCTTTAAGCATGATTTATCTTTCTTGTTCCTTTTGTTTCCAGTTCAAAAAATATTATTGTATTCGATGCATCTTTTTCTCAAGATTGGCTATCGATAGCGCTTAGGTGACTACTGACATGAATTTAGCATGGAATTCTGATGGAGCTTATTCAGGATTTTTATTTTCACCTTCTTTTGAACTTCCGGTACAAACATTTTCTTTGAAATTTCTATTTATCAAGAGAGCTTAGATGATGACTGATAAAGATTCAGCGTGGAATTCTAGAGGGGCAGATAGTTAACACTCTATCGGTTCGGAAGATGATACGTCAGGTTTTTCCCGAAATACATGTGACTTTACGAAATAAGTGTGCAAAAGAACAAATAAAATGTTTAACAGTTCTGTCGAAAATGATATGTACAAACAATCTGCCAACATGAAAATTTCTTCTTAAATTTATTTTTCCTAAAATCAGTAGAATCCTAATACCATAGAATTATACTATTTTATAAATAAGCCTAATATTTCCCTAATACCATAGAGGCATATTATTTTATAAATAAGCAATAATTAAATTTGGGCACTTTAAGGATTAGCATAAAGTTCTCTTGTTTAAGGATGTTGTAAGAACCAATTCAATCTGAGAAAAATATACTCTTGTTCATAAAGTTCAGTAGATAGAGAATTAACTGACTAAGAAGATCGGTGGTAGTATGTAGTCGAACTAGTATTTACAATGGCGCCCGAACAACGTAACTCTGCATGCTAGATGTGGCACGTCTTTCGGTTTTAAAATACGCAATTTAGGGCAAAGATTTTCAATTTCCGATTGAACCTACAAAAATGATTGTATCCTGTACACAGTAGCTAATGACATAGTGTAGATTTTAAGTTTAATCCCAATCTAAATTCTGATGGAGACAAATACAGGATCCTTTTTACTCAATGAAGAAAAGCCCCAGTAGCTCGATGGATAAATCTGAAAAATCGGAGATCTGTGTGGTTCGAATTCTGGTCCAAACAGGAGTTGTGTAGAATGTTAATTGCTTAATTTTACATATCCATATTGCAATTGTCTAATTGCTTTAACAATATTGTCTTAATTGTATTAGCTGCAGTTTCATTGTAGTAGTCGTTCTTTAATGTTGCTATTAAGTCATGTTGAAGACCCAGACCGTCCGACTCGTCCAGAGGACTAAGAGCAACTATTTGGACGGCCGGGCTATTAAGTCATGTATAAAAGTTTGATTAATATATTTTTCAGTGGCGATGACCTCCTGAAAATTAATTCTAAAAAATATATTTACATCATATAGCGCAATATATTACATTACTTTCTGTTTTTAATTCCAGAAACAGCTTTTAACAAACCGATTATGTTAATTTCATCTTCATTAGGTGAACATACGTAACCTTGCAGACGACAAGATAGTTGTTTCGTTGATAATGCAAAAAATTCTTCCCTACTCTACTTTTCAGACTTCCTAAAAACTAGCTTTTAAAAGAATTCATTTTTCTCCTTTCTAATCTTTGCTTGTGTGATTTTTATTGCACACATATGCTGTACTCTCTAGATGTAATAAAACTCAGGGTTGTATTTGAGAAGGCAACGCAGTTTCAGTCTCCCACAGGGATACCCTTACGTTTTGACGATTGGATAAGTTCTAAACAAATGTGAGATAGTGAATAGAAGAGAGAAGAAAAGTAAGAGATTTCTCTTCTATTGTTTTCCTTTTATTGCTTATTTAAATTTTTTCTTTTTTTCATATACTATTACATGCTAAAAACAAGTTAAGAAATGATTATTAGACAAATCATTTACAAGCAAATATTAAAAATTTAAAGATAATAATAACACATTTTTTTGACATTTGGCACCCCAAAATTTATATTCTTTGTATCGTAACTAACTTTCTCATATTTTACCATTATATACAAAATAAATATAATATTGATGTGCAGTAAAACAAAGTATTTTTTATATAGTGGGAAAAAATTGCAGAATGTCTTAAAACAACCATAAGTAAACACGTTTTATGCATTTTTCTCAAAACATGATATTTCATAATCTTAACTAATTGCATTAACGACTGTGTTAAGAAAACTCAAGTATCCATTTATACTTCGTTTTTTATTTTTCGAATACATAAAAAAATTCATTTTTACACGCTTTTATTTAGCTTGTTACAATCAAATCCTGTGATCGATTTTTAACTTAATTCCCGATGTTCAATTGACTTTTAACTTTACATACTACTTACGTACTCCTGATGATGATATAAAATTCCATCAAATTTGAGTTCATACCCTCATTCACCCCAGTATGTATGCTTCCTTTAGCGCCAGTTCAAGATTTCCTGTTTTTCAAAGACTGGTCTCCATTGATAGATAGACGAAAACAACTCTTAGAAACAACTTCATGAAATGAAGAATAATTTCAACGTAAAATATTTATAATAATGAATATAATGATTTATAAAAATGTTTAAAAGTGCTAAATCGGTCTAGGAATGCTGTTAGCTGCAATGACTGCAGAATCCTAGAAAAACATATCCAATGTCAGCGGATGCAATTAAAAAATCAAACATTTAAAACTATTGCAATATTAACATTTATAATTATATTTTTATACTTGAAATATTCAAAGAACGAAAGTTTTCCCCGTAGTAGTACTATTTTTGAAGCATAAATGAAGCGAAATATAACTTTAAATATAACATTTCACGTAAAAAATACGTGATTTTTTTTTGTAAAGTACAGAATTTTTTTTTCTGCAATGTAGTCATTTCCTTTTTGAATAAATTCATTGATTCCTCATTCATAACAATTGAAAACGGAAATGTCCTTAACATTTGGGGAAATTCAAACTCGAATAAAAAACTGCAAATTGAAAACACAAAAGAAATATTTAAAAAAAGTATACCTCAGTTGAAAAGGAACGGAAATTCTGTTTAAGCATTATTCCGCTGAATTGAAAGGGAAAAAAAACGAATTTTAAAGACTCAGTGCTGATGGGGCTTAAAAATCAATATTTTTTGAAATTTCAAATTTACATTACATTTGATAATACTACTATGCAGGAATTATTGTGCTTAAGAGTAAAAAATAATATATAAATCATTTCATGTGCTGAATTCGAGATTGCACAAACTATTGCGCATCACATACAGTTTTATTTGCAACTACTATTCTACTATTTATGCTTTTCAATGGATGGGAAACCAACACATTTAAAAAAATAAATTGCGACATATTACAACATTAAATATTTTGTTCTGTGTCATTCGAGAGCAAACATATGGCGTTTATTATAAATAATATGCGTTTTAATCGAAATTTGGCGCAGTTACTCGATACAGAATGGTCGATACTATAAATGTGAAAAGATTCTATCCTCAGATCATCGGCTAGTTTCTAGAGGGTCTAGAAATATTTTGGACCTCCCCTCTCCCCCCTCCCTTTATCCGCTCTCCAGAAAGATACTTGTCTCAGTTAAGTATGAAAATATTCAGTCTTTTATGTCACCGGGTGATTTCTGAAGAGAAAGTAAATAATTTTTAATACTTTTTAATACTTTGCCTAATTATTTCCTACGCGATGATATAAATTTTATAAGCCATAAGTATTGCGAACAGAGAGAAATGAACTAATGCCTTCTTTTTTAGATATATACCAGCAGGATAGATTATTAAAGATTTTCAAAAACATGTTGACGGATGAATAAAGCGCAAATTGTTAAAGGTGGACATTTTAATTTCTTATCAATATATTATTCGTTAATAGATTTGTAATGTTAATTCTGATATACAGTCTGAACATATTTTGTGTTGAAACATGATGTCTTATAACTAAAATATAAAAAATTTCTATCCGAAGTAGGCGTAAATGATTGGTTTTTTTACAAAGAGAAATAGTTTGCGAGATTTGCAATAGATGACAAAGTCTTTATGTAGAATATATACAGCGTCATTTATTTCACAACCAGCACACTATTTCCATTATAATCTTATCAATTATTTGCTTCTTCATGTAGGAAAGGTTTTAGCATTTTAGTTAAGGGCCAGAGAATGGATACTTTTACAAATTTTGACGCTCATCTGTACACTGACTGAGCTAAATCTGTAAATAACAAAACTATGCGTAGTAAACGTGTATACACGCTGCTTTTCCTAAAGGTTTTTTTTTCTTTACACAGACGGAAAACATGGTATTCTAAATGTTTTTAGACCGCAGAGCATTTTATATTTACTCTACCTATTTCGTCCAAATACTATAATAAAATGCCTATTTCGTATTGCACGTTTTGCTGTTTCTAATTGCAAATGAAATATTGTGAAAATAATTTGACTAATCATTTCCTACGTGCTGATGTAAATTTTCTGCGGCAAAATGTTCGCGCTCTGATGTCAGCTAAATATTCCACAGTCATATATGTTATTCACATCAAAAAGTTGTTTCATTTAAATAGGTTTTTTAAACTTTCTAATCGTTGCATTTTCAACAAATCCATCATGGTGGAAATTATTTTACTTATTCCCTACGTGCTGATATAAATTTTGAGACAAAACATTTGATGGTGAACTGAACTAATGACTCCTTTTTTTTCAGGTATATACCAATTGGGTAGGTTATTAAAAATAAGAAAAATTATTGGCCGATGAATAAAACACGAGTTGTTAATGGTGGAAATTTTATTTTCTTATCCAGATGCAACAATATCGTTAATGAACTTGGGAATGTTAATTCTTACATATAATCTGAAATTATATTATGTTGTAGCAAAATATTTTATTTGCAAGTAGAATATTAAAACTTCTCTTAACCAAGAAAAATCCATGAATGATTGATTTCTTACAAAGAGAAATAGTTCCTGGCATATGCTATAGATGGCGCAGACTTTCTGTTCTGTTATATGTAAGATTGCGCCATCTATTGCGCACCCTGTAAACTATTTCTCTTAGACGCAATTCAATCATGTACCTCTTCAAGTGGGATACATTTTAGTGATACTTGTGCAAATAGTAAACCTCCTCTGTACACGAATATATTTTTAACTCTGAAAATGACAACGTTATGTGTGGTAAACTTGTATGCATCAATTTTATTGCCATCTGCATATTTTGTATGAAGGTATTTTGCATACTAATGCAAGAGACCAGATCATTCTGGCATTCATTGTAGAAATTATTTTGAGAAAGTGTGCTCCTGTCAAATAAATAATTTTTGAATGCAGAATCTGGCCCAATGCCGTAATTTGCAAAAAGCCTGCTATAAAACATCTGGATGCACATTATGTACGGTGTACAAAATCATCAAGTAGAAGGTCGTTAAGCAGATTTTACACTAATTTTAAATGTAGTAACTTGAATTGAAGTCATTTAGCAGTATTTGTTGCCTGTAAAACACAGGGTAGACAAAATTTTAAAAAAATCAATTTGCTATTTTTTAAAATAAGTTTTACTTTGCCAAAATATTAATAATGTAATTACAAGAAATACTTGCATAATAACTGTAATATAAATTGTAATAATTAATAAGAAATAACCTTCTTACTAGATACTGGGGTGGATTAGTTTCTGTCCAGATTTGATATTATCCGTAGGCAAAGCTTCAGCTTTCTTGGTCACAAGGGCGTTTCAGCAAGTTCTAAAAATATTTTTAGATTCCACCATTTTGTCCGCCCCTTGTTCAAAAATATAACCCAATGGAACATAATTTTTTTCTCGTGGTCTATACTAAGTGATCAAATATTCAGTTTTATAAGTAAATCTGGAATGTCTGGAAAGACATTTAAAAATAAAACAAATTTTGCCCTTCCAGGGGAGTATTCGAAAATCTGACTTCGTTGAGTTCTATTAATTTGAGCCCGAATTCGGACTCCATTAACTTCAACTTCCCATTTTCTTCGTCCCCTTTACTGAGAAATAACAAATCGTTAGATTTCGGCTTGTGCTTTATACTATAAGTGTGCATAGATTCAGTTTTCTATATCATCGCCGGACGTCTGCAGGGTTCGAACAAACAGAAACATATTAGATATTTATTATATATATATATATATATCCACAAAATATATTGTTTTCGAGAATAAATCAAATATAATTTATGTTATCAATAATTCGCTTGTCATGAAGGGTAACAGACACATCTAATAAAACAAAAATTATAAAACACATTAATGTACACTTGGAAATTAAAAAGAATGTTCTTAGTAATGTTTGCAGCTTGGATACAAAACTGGAGATAACACTACAGAAGACGAAAATGTAACTTCACCCTGGATATCCGGCTACATTACACAAGTATATAAAGAACACGAGACTTGATATTTAGAACGGGGGCAACAACCTCATTTCCTAAAATTGGGATCCATTTCCGAGGACCATTTCTCTCGCTGTTATCCTGGAATTTGAAAGGATGGGTAATTGAGTACAGCTAATAAGACATTTCTAAATAGCCCAAAACAGAGTTTAAAATATAGTTGAAATTCTCAACTGTTCCATGAAAATTAAAAGCGAATTTTATAACGATTCCAATTGTATTGGGTACTATATATTTGTAATGTTGTTTATTATTTTATACGATTGGAAGGATATTTTGTGCCAAGTATGTGTTTAATAAGTCGCAGAAAGGATATTAAATGGATTATTAGAAGGATGAGTAATATTTTTTACATGCGTAAGGAAATCGGAAAGAAACAGTTTATAAGTAAAAGCAATTTATAAAGCAGCCTTCACATACGGTAAAATTGTGTACACTTATGCACTATTAAGCATTTCACTATTAAGTATTTTTAATCTCTTTTGCATACATTTTTCGTATAATCATGCGAATTTTCGAAAGAAAATATCACGTGACATTTCTAGAACCAAAAATGGAAATATATATACCTATCCCTACACCCGCTAATATTCGATGCTGCATCCATATCAATTATTATCTAAGATCTATCTATAAACAATATTGGGTTAATAATTTCAAAAACAAGATAAAAATCTAAATTTCAAAATATATATATATATATATATATATATATATATATATATATATATATATATATATATGTATATGTATATATATATATATATATATATATATATATATATATATATATATATATATACACGAATAATATAAACGTCATATTGCCATGAAATAAGGTAAGCAGACGACAATACATTGTAAAATTGCTTACTTTCTCCTTTGAACCGATTCAATTTTTAAGGTGATAAAATTTGGTACATAAGCACTTCAGAAGCAGGGGAGATGGGCTTCGGCGAGATTTTTTTTAAACTTTGAATTATTTTTTAGGTATATTTTTTTTAACATGATTTAGCACGATTTTGACAGATTTTCATGCAAATCAGTTCCTTAGAGACCGAACATATTATCAAAGAGTTTCCATCTTAACATCCTCGTAAAGATCAATAAATTCCATTTCTGTCCATATGATTTACAGAAGGATTTTCGTGAATTTAAAGACATATGGACTTCCGTGTTTTGAAGGCGTTCCCAAACAAGTCAAATATGTCCTCGTTCAGTTTTGGCTGGTGCCTCCATCTATTGCCTGGACTTACTTTTAAACTATGTTAATATTATGATAAACATGAATTTTTAAAAATATATTTATATATACTTCCGTATTTTGAAGACATAATTCATTAAAAGACATTTGCAAATTTTCTCTTCGACACATTTGTTCCTATATAATGTATAACATTGTTTGAAATTCTTGGAGGTTGAATTCCTTTAAAGTTGTCGTTTTTTATTCTACTATAGTCGCAATATTAATTGGCGAAACGTGTCATTTAATTTATGATTCCGGTCCATTCATTTGGTTAATAATCATTAATTGTTGCAATGTTGAAACTTATTATTAATTTAAAAAATTACGATTATTGATTAATGTTTTCAGTTTTAAGAAGAGTCAGTGATATTTTGAGTGTTTTTTCAGAGCAGTAAGATTTTCAAGTAGTCTATGAATACATCCTTTTACAAAGTTTCTTCAAGGGAAAATCACTCTGTGCTTCAAAAGTGGGTGGTGACATTTTGAAGGATACTACATAAGGGGATATAATCCCTCCGTATACAAGTCTAGCTTCAAATGTCTTCCTCAAAAGTGAGGAAAACTTAAAGTGGGCTGAAAAAGTGAGTGGTGCCCTTACAATAGACTTTCTTGAAAAAAAAAGGAACATTTCTTATAGGATAATCTTTTACATTTGCGTTTTATATATTAATTTTTTTTTAATGTTTTACAATATATATATATATATACATATTTGCAATGTTTTACTAGCACACCACGAAAATCGCATGTGTCATGTTTGTACCAGAAGGTAAAATATCTGCTTGGACGGTCGGGACACTGCCACCCAATTTAGACCGGAAAGCAGTGGGGGCGAAGGCCACAGACACCGAACCCTCCCTCCCCTACCACCAACCTCTCAGAAGGACTTATGTACTAACATATTTAACGTGCCCGTATTCCGCTGCACACGGCGACAGTTTGGACAGAGCCACTCCGTCGGTTTCACGTTTGTACTGAAATCGCCTAAAGCCTTATTTTCTCCGCAAGTCTTCATCACAATTTAAAGCAGGAATTCATTTCTCTGATAGTAGTTCTGTCGCCTTTTGAAACTTGA
>OX578137.1:23345820-23403320 GCA_951213105.1 Amaurobius ferox
TCCTCCTGATATGCTAAGAGCTAGTGTTGGGAACGCAGTAATGCGATTTAACTTGCTTTCAGAAAATAGTGGAAGCCACATTGAACATGATTTGTAACACGTTTTAGAAACGATTAACAACTTTTTAAATCGATGTCTTCATGTCTTATTTCGTTTTAACAATATTGCATACAGCGCCATTCCCCGCTGACAGTGAGTTTTTGAACTTTTTTCTTTTTTTTTTGCGGAAAATAAAATCCCATGACCCCCTGTAAACTATTACCAAGTTTGATATCATTCTGTCCAGTAGTTATCTTTTTACGGCCATTTCAAAGTGGAACTTTAATTATAAAGACCCTCTATATTAACAGAAATACCCGTCGTCATGGGTGCCCATACATTGGTAATAAAGGGGGCTCTAGCTCTCGTAATAGTTCTGTAATACTAAATGTTTAAAATGATTTTATTAGAAAATAAATTTGGGTATATATATATATATATATGTATATATATATATATATATATACAAACATCAAGTATGCTTAACTTTTGGACATGAGTATATATATATATATATATATACTCATGTCCAAAAGTTAAGCATAGTTGATATTTATGTGAAAATTTCAGGAAATCAAGATCGGAATGGAAGGAAACCCGTTATGCGGGTGTAATAAGGTTATAGAAGAAAACAATGCAAAACAAGGATAATAACGACTTTATTTATCCAAAGAAAAGGTTTGAAAAAAAAGGGTCACAATACGAGTGTTAATCTCAGTGAAACAGAATGATTAAGTAAATATAAAATGAAAATGAGTGGAATCAGATTTACTTATAAAGAGAACGAGCAGTTTGCGAATGGGAGACGAGATTTGAAGTGACCTGGGTGGACCTGGTGGAATCTGTAGTGGTAGAAATAATAAGTACTTATTCACGTAGTGACATGTTATTTTAAAACGTATAATGGTCTCACTTAGCAACTTTTCTTAAACGTTGCCTAATTAACGGAAATGTCGCCAAATTAATAAAAATGACGCTAAATACAATGAAATAGATTTTGATTTGTTAGAGGGGAGTACTGAAGGGATGTGCCGGTAAACATTTGTCTGTCAGCCCAACCGTCCTACTTAGTAACACATTCAACGAATTTTTAAAATGTCGCCAAATTGATAAAAATATTTGTAAATTCATGAAAATATCTTGAAATTAATAAAATTGCTCTACATAAATGAAATGAATTAAGTTTTGTTAGGGGATAGTATTGTGATGATGTTTCGTGAATTTGTCGCCCAGTAAGACTATCAGATCTACAGTCCCATTTGGAGATAAAATTAGCTATTTTTTATGAAAAAATTGACGAAAATGTCGCCAAATTGATAAAATGACGCTAAATTCATTAAAATGACACCAAATCGATGAAAATTCAATATGTTGAATAATTTAGTACGATTTTCTAGATATTCTTTGTCGTTTTGTGAGAATTAAAAAATATTTTTTCTATCGATCAATTTATATAACAGAATGACAAATCAATAGATCACAAAAGTCATTTTATTAAAAATATCCTTCAGACGTACATACAATCTTTAAAAAAGCCAGAGCGCTTTCGGGTATCATCATACCCTTCCTCAGTGGCGATAAATATTTAAAATATTTTAACGCCACTGAGGAAGGGTATGATGATACCCGGAAGCGCTCTGGCTTTTATAAAGTTCGTATGTACGTCTGAAGGATGTTTTTAATAAAATGACTTTTGTGATCTATTGATTTGTCATTATGTTATATAAATTGATCGATTTGAGGATTTGATGTGTAGCTGCCATTAGTATCTTTTTATATTTGTTTACAAACTGGACCAGGGTGCTTCATTCTTCAGATCAGCCTGTGAAGATAATTTTGTATATCGAGCCCAGAGATTCTTACGCATTTTTTAGAAGAATTAAATTAGATATTTTAATCGAATATTTTGATTAACAAAGTCATTTAGAATAATATAGGAATTTGCACATTATTGTGAATTTTAAGCTTCTTTACATTATATTTTCCGTACGAAGAACTGCTATATAGTAACAGTAATATTCTACTAAATACACGGGTATATTTTCTAATGTACGAAAATGTAAATAGTAGTTGTGTATCATCCCATCCAATTTTAGCTCTTTCATTCTGACATATATTGGCATCAATTACGGCTTTTGGATTTAAAGATTAGGGCGATTATTGATATTTTCAATTTTTTACGTTATCTGAAAATATATTTTAAACTCATTGTAGACGGGTAATATTTTACTGATACACAGGTATATATATCTTCTAATATTCGAGAATATAAGCAGTACGTTACATCTTTCCATGCAACTTAATCGCTTTTATTTTGATATAAATTGATTTAATTTTATGTTTTTTGTAAATTTGTTAACTAGGATATTTTATTCGTCAGATCTTCCTGGGCAGATCATTTTATATAGTAAGAACAGAGATTTCTTTTTAGGAGCAATTATTCAAATATTTTAATATAATTTATTGAATAACAATGCTACTTAGAATATTATAGGAATTTGCACATGATTGTGAATTTTAAAATTTCCATATTATATTCTCTGTACGAAGAATGGGTATGCTGCTGGTGATTAACTAAAATTGTTTTTAAACCATATGTTTCTCAGAATCAGCTATAGATGGAACTTAGATGATTAATTATATCTGAATTCAGCATGAAACTCCGGAGGAGGTAGGGTGGTTTACTAAGAATTTTTATTTCAGGCTCGTTTTTTCCTTGCTCATTCTTTCCTTTAAAAATTTTCCTTGAAAGATTTATTTCTTAGGATTGGCTAAAATATTTTTTTGGGGGGGAAGAGGCTAAGTGAACTCGTTTAAGTCTTTCCATTTCCGGTTCTAGGGATGTTATTTTTAACTCAAAATGTTGAGTTTCCTTAAAAAATATGTTTTACAGTATCTATGAATAGAACTTAGATGACGACTGATATTGATGCAGTTTTAAATTCCAGAGGGTTCACTAAAGATTTTCACTTTCGATTAAAAAATGTTACTTGAAACATCTATGTATCAGGATTGATAATGGATTAAGCTTAGATGATGACTGATATGAATTTAGCATCAAATTCAAGTGGGTGTACGTTAGTTTCTCCTAATTTCCACTTTCAATCTTTTTCCAAATTCCTTTTTTAGACTTTTTTACAAATATCTATTTCTCAGAATCGGCAGTAAATAGAGATTAGATTATGAGCATGGATTCTGCATAAAATTTCTTTTGGTTATGAGGATTCACTAGGAGTTTCCACTTCCGGTTGAAAATGTTTCCTTTATATCTGTATTTTTCCAGACTAGCAGTAGATAGAATTTGTATAATGATTGATATGAATTCAGCACGTAATTATAGAGAAGGGAGGAGGTCTCTTTAAAATATTCATTTCCGGTTCTGGAGATGTCACTGAAAATTAAAAACATATAGTTTCCTTGCTGGATATATTTTACCAAATTGACTATAGATATATCATATAGGATATATCATATATGGTATTATATAGATATATCATACATGATATATTATAAATGATATCATATAGATATATCACATATGACTGATAAGGAAACAACATAGAATTTTGGAGGGGATAGGGAAGTCAACTAAGGATTTTCACTTCCAGTTTTAGAGATGACACTTTCAGTTCTTCCGATAATTACTCTAACTGCACGTAATAAGTCAACAAAAGTTTGTAAAATCCTTAATAATCCCGTCGAAAATAAAGCTTACACACAGTTTTTTACTGTATGAAGGCTTCATGAATTTCTTGTATGACGCTACTTCATGCTCATATGTTTGAATTGCATAGAACTGAATTAATCTTTATATGCATATTATCATATAATTTTCAATAATTATCATATAATTTTCTAGATCAATTTATTCGGAAGAGTCTTTTGATATACCCACACTTATAACACATGCCTGCCGTTACCCTTAAAATTTTCAATTTCCCCAGCGCTTGGAGAAAAAATTGCCAGCGTTAGTGCCAAGAAAAACTAAATAAAAAGTAACTGATTCCTTTTATATGAATTGATTTTCTATTTAAAATTTTTAAAAGCATCGGAGGTCTGATAACAAACTTGGAAACATCCCTCCTTCATTAACGAACGGAACCGATAATACCCTTTCATTTTGTGTATTTAAATGGAACTGTGATTAAATGTAAATATAGTAGTGGTATTTTTTGTTTTTTACAAATTGTATAAAATTGATTTTTGGATATGATTGCAGTGAAAGGATTTTGTGTATTATAAAATTATGTATGTATAAATAAATTGTTCTCTGTGAAAATGTACCTCTGAATTAAATAAGAAGATAATATATAGTAAGATAAAAAAATTATATTATACTTTATATTTTTATAAAATTAGTTTTATTGGTAAAATTAAATTTTGGAATACATGGTAGTTGCAAATTAGTATTTCGATAACAATGATAAAAATAAATGTAGTGAAAATAGTTTGATTACCAGAAAAAATATCTTTTTAACTAGTATATAATATTTAAATTCAAATATCTTATATCTCGTCTGTTGCTCTCCCATTCCCCTATTCTCGTCTTTAATCGTCGTATTAAAATATCATTCCTCAGATCGCAACTATTCCCTTCGACCACTCCTTTTATTTCTGGAGAATTTTATCTCCCTATTCTGAATTCTATGACACTGAATTAGGACTTTTCGAAATTCAGACCGAAGATACTCTCTGGAAATATATTTGCGTAAAAAAACTCCCCTGTGTTTCCCCAAACCTTTCTAGCCGTGAGAATAAAGGTAACACTCTTTTGTTCGACCAAGGTACTCCATAAAGAGTTGTCTTTAAGTCCCTGAATCAAAATGTTCTATACTCTTACACAAAAAATATGTGTGTCTGTGTGTGTGTTCTGTAGCGGAAAATTGGATCTTAAAAAAAAAGCGATATTTAGTATAGGCGTAGCTACATTCCCGGGACGATAGATCTCGTCAAGTTCTTTTCTTTCAAATTCGATATAGTTCAAAGTTATGAACTTTTCAACTGAACACTTAATGTCGAATTTCGGCCTAATTTTCGCCATTTTTAAATGCAGTTTATCTAGAAGACGATTTTGCTCTAATGCGACCGACTTTTCAGACTTTTAGTCCAGAATTTTGATTAATTTAAAATGAGATTTTCTAGTAGTTTTCAAAGATAAAATTTCAATTTCTAGAATATAAAATTATTTTAATATATTATGTGTTCTTAAAAATTGGATTTAATCAGACGTAACCTTTTGAAAGTTGCATAACATTTTATATTTACTTTCGCATCAAAATCACTTTTATTTCCGCAGACGAAAGGGACTGTTTTTTCGTTTGTGATCAGCTCCGCGCCGTGAACTTCAATCAGAGTGGGAAATGAAGTGGATGATAAAATACGAAAATCTAACTTTTAAACTAAAACTTTAAAAACGAAACTAAACAAAAAACGAAAATATAAATTTTGTAACTAATAAACTTCTCTTTTCTGCGATTTCAGATATTTTAGCTTCTTTTTTTAGGATGCATTAAAAGAGCTAATTTAGAGCATATTCTTCTGGGATAAAGGAACTTTTTCGTTTTTTTTTTTGTAACTTCAAATATTTTAGTTTATTTGTGTTTAAATATATATTATATAAAACATATAAGATATTTTTGCGTCTGTCAACAATCAACGATTAAGCGCTTATAACCTTCCCTACATTTATAGTGCAATGTATAGAGAAATTATTGTGATGGGGTTAAAATTTCGGACTCCAGTTTTTGACATAACATCACGTTTCAAGCATTTTTAAACGTGAATCAAATATTTTTGAAGCGATGTTTGTGTGTGTGGTGTGTATGTATGTATATGGGGTGTGCATGTATGTGTATGTATGTATATATGTGTGTAAGACTTTTAAAGTGTATATGCATTTTAATATGTGTGTATCTGTGTGTGTGTGTCCACGAGATTCTGAATGCGATATCTCATGAACAAATGAGACGTTTCTAATAAAATTTGACATGATTATTGCAATCAGTGAATACTGAAACTATTGATTTTAAATGAAATTGAACGCTATGAAGAATCTTACATTTTCAAATGGATTTCTCGAAGAATCCTGAAAAATTCCAGGACATTCTTTCATGTTAAATAAATAATCATCTTACACGTAATTTTTTATTCTAAAATTAATAACACAAAATTCATAACTTTAGCCCGAACCATTTTCATTGCAAGTTTTTCAAATAAATATACCTAAAAAATTACATAAAAATGAACAGTATTGAGTATACTCGAATATGTAACACACGGGGATAAATTTGGCGTCCTAGTCCACTACTTTGTCAAAATATCACCGATATGGCAACAAATTTTAATGTGATAACCCAAATTGACAAAAATATCTCCAATTTGGCAAAAATGGCGCCAAATTGATGAATTAATAATTAATATATTTTAATATTGAGAATATTGCTTAGCACATGTTTGCAATATTTCTAATTGTCCAGTTTTATTTGCGGAAATATAAGTTAATTAGGTTCTCTGAAATAATTTTACATGTTGCCAGCTACATGTCCAGTTGTTACATGTTGCCATCCAAATGTTAGTGTACATTACTACGTTTAAATTATTGTGGCATGGGTCTTGTCCATTATTTCGCATTGAAAGAAGTAAATTATTTGCATTATGTAGGAAACTCATGTGCTGACAACATCATATTTTAGCTCGTATCAAAGGAGCTTATTTAGGGCGTATTACGCCAGCGTTGTACAATTGGTATAGTTGCGCATTAAAGAAACTGAGCCGGGATTGAATTTGGTTTAAAACGGGCGATTTAGCAACGACAACTTATTTAGGACCCGCATAACGGTGGGTAGTTCGTTCTAGTTAGAAAATAAAAACTTCATTAGGACACAGCAGGAATGCAAAAGTTGAAAAATATCACAAACGGTTTTAAAGGGAATAAAGATCATTTGTCGTCAGTATAACTGATGTCACCTGTACCAACAAAAGCGAAATCGCTTTTGTTGAAAAATTGCTGAATTACGTGACCAAGGAACGCAATTTTTTGAAAAGTTGACGATAGAAAGGAAATATCTAGGCGGAATGAAAATGAGCAGTATAATGAAGGTAAGAATTACATTCCCCCTGATTAAAAAATAGGGGGCAACCAGTGTAGTCAGATACAGGAGAAAACTTCTAAATTGTTAATCGCTAGAAAATGCCGTATACATTGAGCATAATATATTTCTCTTTCAATTCAAGAGAAAAATAAAGTAACTAGACAAGAGCACTAAATTTAGCTTTATAAAAAGCTGGCTAAACGCTTGTTCTTTTAATTGGCACACTAAACAAGTCCGAAAATTAAGTGTTCTGATACTGTTCAATTTATTAAATATTAATTTTTTTGATTACGGAAGATATTTATATAAATACCATTATTAAATTGAATAAATTACATTCAAATTTAATTTAATTTATAAATTTAATTAAATGTAGTTACCTTTATTTGCGTCTAATAGATATACCCGACGTTGCGAGAGTTAAAACATGTGCAAATTCTATGAGTATTGTTCGCGAAAAAATTTATATTTAAATTTTTATTTAATTTTCCTAAAAACATAATCAACATTATCGCTCTGCAAATTCATCTTCACAGGGAGATGCGAATAAGAAAACATCCTGCTCCCATTTGTAAGTGAATTTATGAATATGATTTCTGGTCTACACACACGCTGAAATGAATATGCTAAAATGGTGGAAGAAGACCAGTGCTATTTCTCTTTGCTATCAACAATAGAGTTAACACAATAGGAAATATATGAATTAAAAAAACTTTGCCAAAATAAAACAGATGACTTAAAAAATGGAGTATATTAATTAATTTCTGCTATCTTATATCCGAAGTCCGTAACTGTTCGAACCGAAACCAAAATACAATGCCGTTCATGTATAAAATTTATTATTCTATCAATTTCAATATTGTTTATATCTTATAAATTAACTAAAAATCGTCTGCCGTATATACACATTTCATTTAAATCCATTACTAAGCAATACAGGTATGTTATAATTTTCTTCAAATTAATATTCGGAAAATAATTGCTTTCATAATTTTATATCTTTGGAAAGATAATTTCAGCTGTGTTGTTTTATTCGGAACAGGCAGACAAATAAAGAAACATAATTTTCATTTTATATAATATAACATTTATTAATAATCAATTTGATATATCAAGTAAAATTGTATATTTGTCTAAACTTCATTTTCATATCTAGTTTATTATTAAATTGTTTTTATCCATATTGGTTTTATCCTATATATATATATATATGCGATCCAGATGTTCTCACCCAATACTGGGCACAATCCAGATGTCAGATGAAAAACGTCAAAAGCAGAATTTCTTTCTTACAAGTGAAGGAGTTCGAAAATAGATTTGTAAACAACTTTTATAGGATAATCCAAGCGATAAAATTGTATGCGAATTCCCCCCAACGATGAGATTCGAAGACACAACAGTTTTTGAAATATTGTAGTTCTTCACACTGTAGATATAGAATTCAACTTTTGTAGAACGTTTCACGATATTTTTCAGAAAGCAATCGGCAGCATAGTAATATTTATAAAGTACTCTTTTTATTAGCCTTTTCATAATATAAATGTTTTCGGTTTTGATATGTTAAATTTATTTAAAATGTGAAATTGAAATTTGAAAATTTTTTCAGCGAATTACACGAAGTACTTTTCTGCGCTTTCTTGATTTTATGTTTCCCATTTCCTATTTTTAGGTCTATAAGTTTAAAGTACTTTCCCATGAAATTGAAATAGAACATCTTAAATTAATTATCGCGATCTCAATTGATTGTAGCTCTAGGTCTGAATCAATTGAACTATGGTAAATTAGCTTCAATCAGTTGCTTATATTATGATTATTTTGTTTACTAACTAACTATAGGTAACTAACTATAGATAAAGTATCTAATCACTTTAGTTTATCACAGGGGTGGAAAACATACGGTCTTAATGGCACATGTAGCTTTCTAGGCTTCAAGTGTATAGCCTTCTCAAAGAACCTTCCTTCTTTTGAAGTTATACATATTGATTAGATTTTCCACTAAATAAATGCATTTTGCAGTATATACAGGGTGACCATCATTAAAGTAGAGGTGTTAAGCGTCCGATAGTGAGAAAAGTGTTGGACCAGCCTCAACCAAATTTGCAGAAAATACTATATAGACCATGGGGTTTTGATTTTCAAAAGGCAAAAAAAGTTCGGATTTTTGCCACCGCGGACCAAAGTGGCGCTGTAAGATCCATTTTTGGAGTAAAATGGGCACAGGAAGTTTGGAAAGTTAATATTTTACATGCATTTTGAAAAGGACATCGCATTTACATTTTGTACGTATTTAGTACATTTTATGTTGATATTTGCATCTTACATTTACATACATATGACATTAATTTTTATATTGGCATCATTTACATGTGTGATTCAATATGTTTTCCTTGCATATGTTCCTAAAAGTACATTCCCTGAACAGCATTCTCTACAGAAGAATGCAGCAGATTTCCATCGATTTGCTTATAGTGCTATGTTATTCGGTTCATCAAAGTGGCTAAATTATTCACATTCCCTTGGTATACCAAGTGCTTTACATGACCCCAGAACCAAAAGTCGCAAGGGGTCAGATCAGGCGACCGGGCTGGCCACTTCATAGGAACATTCGACTAATTATTCGGTTGTTGGTAAAATGCTGTCCTAGGACTTCCTGTACTAGTAATCCAATATTAGAGGGTGCTCCATTCTGCATAAATATCGTGGATTCAAGGTATCTACGCTGTTGAAGTTGCGGAACAACAAAGTTCAGCAGCATTGCTAGATACTTCTCAGCATTGACGGAACTTTCTGTACTTCCTATGCTTATTTTGCCTCAAAAATGGACCGTAGAGCGCCACTTTGGCCCGCGGTGGCAAAAATCCGAACTATTTTTTTCTTTTAAAAATCAAAACCCCATCGTCAAAATAGTATTTACTGCATATTTGGTTGAGTTTGACCCAAAAGTTTTTTCACTACCGGGCTTTAAACACCTCTACTTTAATTAAGGCCACCCTATATATTTATATAAATCTTGTATTTGGCTATATTGGAGAATTTGCTACTTTGATGTGGTTTTCAAACATGAAAAGGTTCCCCACCCATGGTTGTACTTAAGAGGTTAATCTGAATGGTAATAGTTCGAACCTTGGTTGGAAGTTCGATAAAATACAATTGTTACTTTTTCTCAGGTAATGCAACATTTCAAAATAATTAAGTAAATTGCAAGTATGTAGCATGCCTTTTTAGGGTTTTCAAATGCCGCCAAGTTAGCTCAATTGCGCCAAATTCGTGGACAAGCTAGATCAATTGGGCACCAAGCAGCACAGACAGATATGGAAATTTACTTTTCTTATATATATTAAATATCTTTCAATTACATTTCATATATAAGTAAAAGAAATATCTAACACAACTTTATTTCTTGCATAAATATTACATAGAATTAAGTGTTCAAATGCAAATATTTATTTACAACTCATGCTTAAAAATTTGTAAAATCTTGGAATGTACCCAACTTTACGCTTCTATGTATGTTTACTTCTCCGTGAAATAAAAATAGACTTGGAATTCCATTATTTTTGCTGAGCCATCAACTGCCGAATGCATTTAAAATGCACCCTTCGAAGAAATATTTTGTAAATCACGCGAAATATTTACTTTTAAGGTCAAAAGATAAAACGAGATACGGTACAATGCTAAGACAGGCGGGGCCACAACCTATAAAAATTCAAGACCGTCAGATTTACGTTAAATTTATTCAGGGAGAATCGACTTACCATTAAATTCCTTTAAGTTGCACCATAATACCATTAAAGTACATCTGGGAGTAGCAAATATATATTCGCTCTGCGCATGTACGTATTACTTCTATGCGTAATAATAAGAAGTTTATTTAGCTTTTTCACAAGAATTTACCTTTATGATTGAAATTAAAACTGACGTATCATTTTTATGTACAATGATTAATCGATATTATGTAAGCAATATATATATACCTACATACACACACATATATATAAGTATATTATATGTATATATATATATATATACATATATATATATATACACACTCTTTTGCAAAAAAAAGGAAGCACCCCGAAGAAAGTGGCTATTTTTATTGAAATTAAATATGCGTTCAGCTCATACACAGGTAATGAAATTATTACAAAATCAAGGCCGCGGGACCCATTAATGGTTAGGAATTGTACATTGAATTTTCAAATCAGTAATTGGTGAAACCCCCCTTGGCGGCAATACCTACTTGTATACGTGTGGGTAAGGAGTGATACAGTTTACTAATGTCATCCTGCGATACATTCTACCAGGCATTCCTCAATTGTTGCTCCAGATCTTCTACATTTCGGGGTGCTCGAGTCTGCCGATCTAGCATGTCCCATACATGCTTGATTGGCGAAAGGTTTAGTGACCTTCCTGGCCAAGGAACAGTATCAACAGCACGGAGACAGTCCACATATATGCGAGCCGCATGTGGAGAGGCATTATCTTGGTGGAAAATGGCCCCAGAATGACATACCATGAAGGGTAAAGCAAACGGACGCATGATTTCATCAATGTATCGTTAAGCGGTTAAAGTAGGTCGCAGGATGACTAGGGGCGACCTGCTGTCGTAAGAGATAATACCTCACACCATCACACCAGGGGTAATGGTTGTGTGCCTGTGTAAAACAAAGGCTGATTGGGACCGCTGGCCCTGGCGCCTCCTCACGCGTACCCAATGGTCATCTGCTGAAAGACTGAAGAGGGATTCATTGCTGAACAGTATGCGATGCCAGTCTGCTGACAGCCATGATGCTCTGCTATGGGGTATTGCTCGTATGCATTGTTCAGAGTAATGTCCAGAACTCAATCCCGTTGCCAATATTTCGAATGCTTTTGGAAACGCTAGCCACTTCTGCTCGTTTATCCCATCCAACTAATCTCCAAGAACTGAAATTTGAACCTCTACCTAAATGGCAGTTACTATCCTTTGCCTTGTTGGATCAACTGATTGAAGGGATGGGGTGCTGCTGTGAAGCTTGTGTCAAAGTTAAGGGAGGTCGCAACCCATCTTAAAGCTTGTTTGGTTTGTTTGTATAGCTCGCAAAACTTTTTTGAATGTACGAAGTAAGCATTTGAAGATAAAAAAATATATTTATATAAATATATTCCTATATTTCGATTTTATACTCGAGAATATATATTACTCAGTTGACTACCATCTTGTGAAATTTGAAGTCAATCAAAACGAACATTTTTTCATTTATGTTGGATTTACTGCCGCTTGGATAATTTTTGCTAGGTCTTATAGAATAGTGAATTTTTGCAAGGCAGTGTCCCATATAAAGAAATCGTGTCTGATGTATTACGGAATAACGAGTTGTTAGAATGCAATATGAACAATTCACTTCTATATTATCATCTAGATTATTTTCCAGAAAATACTGATGGAATGTTTGAGAATTCAGGTTAAAGATTTTATCAAGACAATGGAAGATTACAAAAGTAATGGATCGAAAGTTTCAAGGACGATGTGGAAAAGCCCATGAAAGCTTGGTTTAAGCCTAAACAAAAATTATCTTACGGGAATAAACAGGAACTAACCGAAAAACAAGTTAAAAAGAAGAAATGGGCCGTTTTGTGTTTTTGACTTCAGGTTTGTTGGTTCTCTTACACTGGCGAAGATGATTCAGTGTAACCTCGAAACAGCTGTATGCTGCATTATGTTTTATTTATGCTTATATAAGTTACTCAACTTTTTCTTATCCTTTGTACACAGTATTTACACACACACACACATATATATATATATATATATATAAATATATATATATATATATATATATATATATATATATATATATATATATATATATATATATATATATATATATATATATATATATATATATATATATATATATATATGCATTTACATCATGATTTGTTTAACCTTCATTTGTAAAAAACTGTAGTGAAAAAAACGGTAGTAAAAAAAAATTCTTCACACAGTAAAGAAAAAATTCAGTTATGTAATCAGCACATTGATTTTTACATAAATCAATGAAAATTTGAAAACAGGAAAACATGTCATTTGTAGGCTTGTAAAATCATTGCGCATCTTCAAAATTTTGATTCGTGAATACATAATTCGTGGATACATAAATTTCGTGGATACATAAATTTTGATTCGTGGATATGAATTGTAAATAATGGTGGAATAACTGAAGAAAACAGATCTATTTTGTTTTATTATGCATAAGCATAAAATCATAACAAAATTGTTTAAATACAAATTCATGTTTAAACTACATTATCCCTAGCATTTCGTATTCACGTGTACTGCACCTAATTTCCTACCTATATTTGTGTTCCTCAAAGAACAAAGGAGTAAAATTCTATTATGTTACTGCGTCATCAGCGGATAATGCATGCCAAAATAAACCTTTTAGAGAAAGCATTTCTGTGGATTCTGCGTGGTATTTATTTAAAAATTCAAAGAATATTGTCACAGATATGCATATTATGAATTTATTTATGAAACAAAAATATGCTTATTCATTTATCTACTTCAGTGTAAAAGTTACGGTTTATCAAAATGCATGTTAGGCCTCTTTTGTACACAAAATTATTAGTTTTGAAAATGTTTGCATTTATCTAATATAATTTGAAATACTTTTACTTTACCTATAATACACAGGATATGTTTAGGAAAAATATTATGATGTCAAAATATCACTTTCGGATTTGTATTGATTTACACGCTTTTAGTATTTCTGAGTACGAATCATTCATTCATTTTCTCAGTGAAATTAGTGTGGGACACAGAAATATTTTTCATTTTCATTTTCAATTCTGTGTGGAAGTTTATTGTTGTCCCAGATAACTCATTGAAAATAAATAACTTTCCTGTCCAAGCTAATCCATGCAGTTCGAATCCTACTGAATGTAACCTAGATTATTAAAAACATTGTGCTGTGGATTTCATAAATAATTGTTTTCGCCTTGAAAGAAGTAAATTCCATGCATCATATAGGGTAAGTCATGTTCTGGTCACATACGATTTCATTTACTATGTATTGTAGGAAAAGTAAGAATACAAAGATTTCAGCTCACATAAATTATCCTTCTTCACGTACCAAAAGACTAAAATGAGTCAATAAAAATACTGTATCAAATGCCTTCGGTCATAGATTCTTCCCTGGAATGTTTTCCTGATTTATTTTCGTGTTTCTATGATAGAGAACATCTGCTCTTTCTTCTAGATACATATTATACAGATATGAAGGAAAAGAATGTCGAAAAATAGTTATCTGCTTTAGTCAGTGGTTTACAATAAAGCAAAATGGTATTAACATTCGTTTTAAAGCCATTTTAGTGAACCAATATATTAAAAATCTGATATGGGCAGTACATGACTTTCGCAACACAATGCAAGTACTTTACTTCTTTTAATTGATAATATAAACACCTTGATTTGTCTCTATCTATCTATCTGTTTGTAATGCTGCTATAAAATGTTGCCAAACGAGGTTCAATCACGGATAAACATTTCATGAACTCTGGAGCTTTACGAGCGTATGACATCAGATACTGAAAGTGAGTCCATGATGTGGACGGCCCGTTCCCTACATAATGCAATGACTATACTTCTTCCACAGTGCACTTCTCACTAGTGCAAAATAATGATGGACAAGATCCACGGCACAATGTATTTAAGGTTGAAAAGTGCATTGACATTGGGTATTTTTCTGAATAACAACATGTAAAATTATTTTGAAGCGCTAAATTGACTTTCCTTAAAATTATACTTGGCAATTGGAAATCTTGTTAATATCTTCTAATCAATATGCTCCATTGTATTAAAATATGTGAATTATAATTTCATCAATTTGGCGTGATTTCCGTAACTGTAGCGTCATTTTTGCCAATTTGATGAATTTAGCTCCACATAAAAAAATCGTCAATTTGACGATATTTCGCCAATTTCGATATTTGCTACTATTCATGCTTATGTATTATTTATAAATGCGAAGCATGCAATATCTCGAAAATAGATTAAGATAGTATTCTAAAGTTTGTGTCTCGGTTTAGAATAAAAAATATAATAATAAAATGACCTATCTTCCGGATATCACCCGGATAAATTTCTAACGTCGATCGGACCAAATGGGGTGGCACCCCCAGGACTGTACCATTCTCCCCCTAACACATCACCTCTTGGTTGTAATTTCGGACTGTGTTCGTACTCAGCTTAGATTCGGGGATATTTTTGGGCGGCGTCGATAAACGCGGGATAAAACGCGGGAATCAGTGGGATATTGCAACCCACTCTGGTAAATATCGAAATGTCGAATTTATTTAAACTAAATTCTGGTTTGCACGTTGAGGACCTAATGGACCGGATAAACTTCTTCTCCATTACATTCCTAGGATGTATAGGAATGTAATGGAGGAGAAATCCGAATCCTGGTGCGGATATGGGAACGAGATGACGCTTAAATTTCGGAAATACTTTATTAATTAATTTTCAGGATTTCTACTTACTGGATGATTAATGTTAACTTTAAGGAAATACGGGCAGTACTGATGGCCCAATTCCAATCGTATATTGGCAAAGCGCATCTACGCGCGCCGTTCCGATAGGTATGAGAACGACACTGTATAGATGTCCCTTTAATTGCATCGTTACATTCTACGGTCATATTATATAAAAATGCTTTGTTAATATAATAGCATGTGAAGCAAATGTTTTATGGTTTTGAAAATAAAGCGGGAATATATATATATATATATATATATATATATATATATATATATATATATATATATATATATATATATATATATATATATATATATATATAATGTTTGAGTCTACATTTGACACTACTTTCATATACTCATTTTCAATACTGTTTCGCCTTTCTTAATCATAATCAGTATGATACAACTAAATACCTATATTTAGTTTTCGAGTCCTATGCCTTCTAAGAGCCTTATGCCTAGCTTTTAAGTAACGGCAACAGCAACCTTTCAATATCTTACATAATAAATATTAAAAGTAATAAAATATGTTACATAATAATGTCTGTGTGCCTATTTGTCTATATGTGCACCTGTGTCGCCTGTAGCGAAAATTCAGAGCATCTGACAGAGACATTCAAAAGTTGTGATATTAACTGCGTGACTCGACAGAACTATGCACGCGCTCCATTGCATATAACAGCATACATAATTGAGTTTTACGCTCTTTAGCACTCAAAAGCATAGACTAGTTGATACCTGCATTAGCATAAATAGCATAAAAATGCGAAAATGTGACTCAAATTTGCCAATATCTATGGAGACTGATGAAATCAATATTACACCGAAGCCGGCATAAAATTTCATATAAGATTGAGTTACAGATGAAATGAGCAAGTTCACACTCGAATAACTCACCCAAAGCAATCGTTCATAAAGCAAGGATCGCAAATGGCGCAATCTACTTGCTGGTTTCGCTCTGTGAGTATTGATTTGGACATTTTCAGTACCTTGCAGCCTGAGCTCAAACTTTGGGATATTCAATGCCATCTACATGACAGAGTTGAGTTCACCGGACTTGATAAAGATTTGCTATATTGTGGTACACAGCAAGATATGTTGCTGCCATTGAAGTGGACGGCTATTTCGTTTCGTTTAAGAGTGTTGTTGTTGTTGTTGAAACCCAGACCGTCCGACCTACCAGAAAGGTGTAAGGTAACAGTTTGGACGGTCGGGAAGTGCCACCCAATTTAGACCGGAACCCAGTGGGGAAGGCATCCACAGGGACCGTACCCTCCTTCCCCTACCACCAACCTCTCGGAAGGACTTTCGGACCCACATGTTTAACGTGATCGTACTCCGCATGAATACGGCGGCAGTTTTGGCAGTGGCTGGAATCGAACCCGAGTCTACCGAGTGCAACTCCAGCGCGCTAACCAATGGGCTACCGGTGAAACCAGTCAGTGAATGGTGTTATCTGTAACATGGGCGTAATTGCAGCTTTGGGATCGTTCTTAACCTGTATTTTTGTACATAGATTTACATAATTGCAGAATTTTGTATGTTGTGTCTTTACACCTTTATGTCTCTATTATTCATTTTTAAGTTCTTTCTCCTTTTTATAGTTAGCAGCTATTCGGTGCTGATGACGTACAACAAAATCGAAAACGATCCAAATCAGTATTTGCCGCATTCAGGGCTTATTCATATGTCCTTATATATCCCTACGAATTTGGAGTGAAGTAATCTAGACCTGCAAAAGCAGGGTCTTCTAATTGGAAAGCGACTATACGCTATAGATTAAGAAAGTTTACAGCGCCTCTAGTGGCGATTTGAAGAAGTTAGAAATCATATCTCGAAAATGAAGCAAGATATGCGAAAAATTCGAATTACAAAACTGTAGAAAGTTCTTCACTTAGTAAGACATGCGATTTGCACGTAACTTGTACACATAAGATAAAAAACAATGCACTGAAAATGGATAATTGTACTGCATTATATTTATCTACCATTTTTATCCAAAATTTATTGCTAACTACAAAAAGAATAATATTAAATACATTTAAATTCGCTTATTACTCGGATTATTATTTTTTCAGCGTATTTCTAAGAAGTATTTTAGTATAAAGAAACATTTACATAATTATCAATTTTCATTGAACTCTGTTGTTGTTGAGACCCAGACCGTCCGACCTACCAGAAATGTGTAAGATAACTGTTTGAACAGCAGGGAAGTGCCACCCAATTTAGACCGGAACCCAGTGGAGGAGGCATCCATAGGGACCGTACCCTCCTTCCCCTACCACCAACCTCTCGGAAGGACTTACGGACCCACATGTTTAAAGTGATCGTACTCCGCGTGAACACGGTGGCAGTTTTGGCAGTGACTGGAATCGAACCCGGCCAACATCATTGAACTCTGTGTACATATTATGTGCACACTGTTTATATACCGCATAGAGGACACTCTAACCTCTGTAATTAAAATCTTTCGCTTATCCTGCTTCGTCTTCAAGATATGAATTCTAATTTCTTCACTTTGCCGCTAGAGGCACTGCAAACTTTCTCAGTCGATAGCGCATAGCCGCTTCATGATAGACCATATTTTTCAGCCCTGTAACACATTAATAGAAAGTTAAAGGCATGCATAAGGACTTAGGAGGCGTAAATTGAGTAGCTTTCAGTTTCGTGCTTGCACTTTTATTCAGTAAGGATGAGAGCAAGCCCTCTAGGATCGTAATCAAGGATAAATCCTAATGACGGGAGGAATGACAACGAAATTATATTTCCGCTTCGGAATGGGGTTCGTAATTTGCTTTCCGGATTTTAGTTCCCCTGAGGAGATGGCTGGTAACTTGCAAGTAACGAGTAGCTCATGTAGATTAACAAAGTTCATGGAATTAATCAATATTCTGAATCTAATATAATAAAGTATTAATTCCTTTTAATTATTTCTTAAACACTATAAGTCAGATAACATATAAATATAAAAATGTTATTTAACGTAACATGTATCTTTCAGAATACCGTGATGAATTAATGTTCTAAAATCTAACTCGTTATGTCTCGTAGATTTTATGTCGTTCGTTATGGCCTGTACACTCCAATGTCTGCAAAGGGGGATCGAACTGTTTGGGATAGGGTATGTCAACTACCTGTCTTTTTGAGAGGTTCTTCGTTTGGGATGGACGCTGTCCCACCCGTAAGCAAAAGGTTAATAATCTAGGTTACATTCAGTGGGTCGAAAACCCAGGTCGCCCGACTCATCCGGAGATATAGAGCAGCAAAAATGGGCTGCCGGGAGACTACATTCAGTGGGTTGTTGATGTTGTTGAAACCCAGACCGTCCGACCTACCAGAAAGGTGTAAGGTAACTGTTTGGACGGTCGGGAAGTGCCACCCTATTTAGACCGGAACCCAGTGGGGGAGGCATCCACAGGGACCGTACCCTCCTTCCCCTACCACCAACCTCTCGGAAGGACTTTCGGACCCACATGTTTAACGTGATCGTACTCCGCATGAACACGGCGGCAGTTTTGGCAGTGGCTGGAGTCGAACCCGGGTACATTCAGTGGGTGTCAAAGGTGTAAATAATATCAAAATCAATTTTTCTCATAAACCAACTATGCTTGGCAACGTTTATAATTTGCTTATAGTTGCAATATACATTAATCTATCTTTCTATATTAAAAAAAGTAGCTGACGCTGCTTCTGTTTGACAAGTTTCTCTTTTCTTGAGATTCTGTGCTTCGTACCGCCAAAACTATTGCATATAAAAATATGAAATTTAGTACACTAGTAGAAAAAGCTTTGGGAATACACTGAAATAAAGACAACATATTTGAGCTGCGAGTTTGCGTCCTGGATAGACTAACAATAGCAAGACCACGAATTTTTACAGTACGGAGCCGTTTTTTAACACTTTACAACATAGTTGAAAAGTGTTTATGACTTTGTTCATTCATTCTATCTGTCTGTCAGTTAGCACGATAATTGCCGTAAAAATGACTTTATCAAAATTAAATGTTAGTATACTGTTCAGACGGTCTGTGGGACCTATGGGAATATAAATGAATAATATCACCCAATTAGTTTTGGATTGAACCCGGGTTGAAAAAATGAAATACATTGAACCCAGTGGGACCTAATTTTTCAAACATTTTATAAGCGAATTTAAAATTAACAAATTGCTACGAAAGTTTTAAGAAATATTCAAATTAACACATAAAAGTTATAAAGAAAAATATATTTAGTAGTTTCTTAAATAAGAATTAAAGTAATAATTACACCCATTATATGAAGAGATCACGTGACCATTATATCAAGGAATGACGCGACTCCCTTCAAAATAAAATATGGCATCCATCTTGTGTCAAAATCGTGATTGTTAAAGTTCTTTATAATTTATATTTGGTGTTGTATCCGTCCTAAAACCGCTTTATGTTTGCTTAATTTCTGTGCATTAATGTTTTGAAAACAACTCAATTGCAATATATATTTGAGTTTAAATGATCATCAAACTTTGATTATTTCTACAACGAATACAAATTTTCACTTATGGAGATTGTAAACACATCAAGCTGTAAGATGAGTTGTATAAGAATTCCTGAATTTATTTAACTCAAAATTATTTAGCGCTGGAGTCTGCAATATAGTTGATTGATATGAATGAAACAGTCATTGATTTTAGATAGAAAACAGGCGATTTTATAGCAGACTTTTTAAACACAGAGTTAAATTACTTTTACCTCTGTAGTAAAGGGGGTTTTAAAAACTATTACTTAGTGCCTGTAAAAGGCCCGTTCACTGATAAATTGCTCTGTCGCAGCAGATGACTCATTGAGGAAGAGTGTGCTTATCGGAGGAGGTAGTATTGTGAAATGAGTGTGGATGGTGTTATCAGCATGGAGAGCCAACTGGACCTTTATTTTGAGGAGGTAATGACTTTGAGCGGATGTGGCGATGAAGTGAAATATTTGGAAACTGATAATCTAGGCGAGAGAGAATGGGCGATGTTGCAATATTTCAATAGTTTATCTATCTGTTAATTTGGTCTAGGGAGTTGAACTTTGACCGTATTGCGCAATGAGGCAACATATAACAGGAGCGCTATGGACGACGACCTTCTCCCACGGTGACCAGGGACGTACTGACAATTCTTATCAGTCTTAAAGTGAGGTGGCGGCACCTAGCGGAAGATTTGGGTGGCAGATAATGAAGGTTTTGGAATGGCGCCATCTATTGGCAGATTGAAGCATCTCGCAGGCAGAATTTAAAAAGATATATTTCCGTTTAGAACTGGCCGGGTTCGATCTGGGACAGAAAGATTACTAGCCGGTGCACTGACCGTTATGCTATCGTGACTCGCAAAGGTTTGAACATTGGAGTTTGCGTTTCGTATTACGAATGAATATCTTGAATGAATGTTTCTAAGTTAAATAAAATATTATAAATAAATAATAATGTGATGCATGAAAGGAAAATAATAAATGTTTATGAATTAAATTTTTACTGCTTTTTCATAGAGAGTCAGGCAATTTTTATTTCAATGACGTCATTTGAATAATGTTTATTTTTTCCCATGAAGTTTTCAATTATAATAAATTGTTGTAGTGTTGTGATAATTTTAAAAATATTACCGCCGAATGTAACGCATTAATGGATGCCGAATGTAAACAAATGATTGTAAGTCGAGTTTTATAAGAATTGCTGATTATTTTTCACGCAACATTGTTCAACTTTGGGGTCTGGAATAAAAGTATATGAATGAGATATTCACCTCTTTTACGTAGAGAGCCAGACGATTGATTTATATTTTGATCACGCCATTTTAATAAAATCCATTTTTTTTATAATGTTTTAAGTTTTCAAATATAATAAATTACTGCAGCACTATGATAATTTTAAAAATATTACCTCTGAATGTAACTCATTTTAGAGACGTTTACCTAAAATTGCATTGTAGTTGGAAAGTGTTTCATAATGAATGCTTTATGAATAATTGATTTTTCTTGTTTTAATTTCGATGTAGTTTTTGACATATTTTACTTTTTATGCACTTCTGAAGTGAACTTTCTTTTTTGGAATCAGCACTTCTGGCGATTTCTCTGTCTCGTACCATGTTGTGTTGTTGCTAATTTCCCATCTGGTCTGACGGAGTCAGATCAGATCAGTAAAACCGTTGACTTTAATAAAATCCGATACCAAAAGGGGAGAACCATAAATGCCCTCCCTGTCCAGCCCGAGACAGTCTAAAATATGTTCTGGCGAAGCCTGGACTTGCCGGCACTTAGTGTAAATGGGAAAAGTTTTTGGCCTCCAGAATACAACAGGCCTTTCAAGTGTCCACTGGCTAGCCGGGATAGACAAGTGTTGAGTTGCCTGTCACAAGGAAGAGACAGAGAAAGTCCTAGTCTATTTCCCCTATACCAGCAGTGAGAGAGAGGCAGAAGCCATTTTTCTTTGTTTTGGGGCTTTTGCCTCGAGAATAGTTTCAGGTAAGTAAGCTCCTCGGCAGCAGGAACAGGAAGATCCAGTCCCTCCCTAGCAAGGGAATCCGCCAGTTCGTTTCCGTGAATATCCACATGGGTCGGGATCCACTGAAAGTGTATTTCATGCTGGTGGGAGATGATTTTTACTTTCTGAAAGATATATAAGCTGGTTTTATCTCCAATGTGGGTCCAGTTTTTAAGGTGTTGAATAGAGCTACGGCTATCAGATAGTATCCTGATACCTCCATAGTTGCCCGCACTCATTATAATCTCAAGTCCCATATTAATTGCTAGTAATTCGCTTCGGAAAACCGAGTAGTAGTCGGGGTTTCGTTGTTTTATCGAGTATTCATCTGTAGGTGTTTTAATAAAAACTCCACTTCCTGTCTTTTCGTCCATTCTACTACCATCTGAGTTGATAGTAATATCATTTGGAGGGATTTTGGCAATAAGCTCCAGGGCCAATTGTTTAAGAAAAACGGGTAAACAATCTTTCTTATTTTGAGTAGTTTCAAGGCCTTCATGGAAATGAACATTGGAAAATTCTACACAAGGATTTAGATTACTATGTAGAAAATGTGGTTCAACATTGTCTGCGATTAGTTGTTGAGATTTAATTTGACTGAATGGACTATTTATCTTGAGTCTCTGGTTACAAGTCCAATCTCGCAGCATAAAAACTATTGCATACAAAAATATGGAATTTGGTACATTTATAGAGAAATAATAGGGTAATACGATGAAATAAACAGTTTATCGATTTAAACTTTAGTTTGGAATGAAATAGAATGGAATGGAATGAAATAAGTTTCGTACGGCCATAAAAGTTGGTGCACAGGTACTATAGGACCCAAATAAGTGCATTTTGGTGGTTTTAAAAAAATGTTTAGTTATTTTATGTTTTAACCCAATTTACAACAATTTCGGGCGATATTCATACAAATAGGTTCATTAGAGACTGAAAATATTATCATAGCGTTTATGTCTTGACACCACCGAAAAGAAAGAACAAGAAAGATCAATCATGCTTAAAGCATTGATTATGAAACACTTTCCAACTTCAATGCAATTTTATTTAAAAAAGTCGAAAATGCAAAACATTCCTCGGTAATATTTTAAAACTTATCACAATACTACATTGATTTATTATATTTGAAAACTTAAACCTTCATTGAAAAAAATGAACTTCATTCAAATGACGGCATTGAAATATAAATTGCGTGGTTTAAATATCTCTAAAATGCAATACATTCTACGGTAATATTTTTAAATCTATCATAATACTACGATAATTTATTATATTTGAAAACTTCATCGAAAACAACTGAAATTAATTCAAATGACGTCATAGAAAAAATAACACGCCTGGATCTCTCTATAAAAGCAGGATTTCATTCATAACTTTCTCCATTTCATTCATCACAATACTATAATAATTTCTTTTATTTAAAAATTAAGACCATGGAGCTAAAATTCATAAACTTTATGCTTAAAACTTCATCGAAAAAAATCGTCTTTCTGTTTATAAAATCAATTAATATTTCATTCATATCAGCCATGCAGACTCCATGGACTGAATTATTTTGTGTTAAAGAAATACAGTAATTCTAATACAACTCATTCTACATATTTTGCTGTTTACATTTTACATAGGTGAAAAATAGGCTTAGTTGTAGACATAATCAAATTTGAATGAGAGTTTAAACTCAAATATATTGTCATTGTGTTGTTTTAGTATGTAGATGCACAGCATTTAAGCAGAAATAAAGTAGTTTTAGGATGGATACAACACTCAATATGAATTAAAAAGAACTTTAAAAAATCACGAATTTGAAACAAGATGGATGCCATATATCATTTTGAAGTGGGTCATGTGATCGTTTCATATCATGGTCACGTGATCGTTTCATATCATGGTCACGTGATCGTTTCATATAAGATGTGTAATTATTATTTTAATTTTTATTTAAAAAACTACTGAATATATTTAGCTGAATTTTTTTTTATATATTTTATGGAACAATTTGACTATTACCTAAAATTTTCGAAGCAATTTGTGAATTTTAAATCCACTTAAAAAATGTTAGAAAAATTAGGTCCCATAGGGCTCAAT
Organism: Amaurobius ferox; assembly: GCA_951213105.1. Lineage (NCBI taxonomy): Eukaryota > Metazoa > Arthropoda > Arachnida > Araneae > Amaurobiidae > Amaurobius > Amaurobius ferox. The sequence goes on from OX578137.1 coordinate 23,370,057, forward strand.
GTATTTCATTTTTTCAACCCGGGTTCAATCCAAAACTAATTGTGTGATATTATTCATTTATATTCCCATAGGTCCTACAGACCGTCTGAACAACATACTAAAATTTCATTTTGATTAAGTCATTTTTACGGCAGTTATCGTGCTAACGGACAGACAGACAGACAGACAGACAGACAGAATGAACAAAGTCATAAACACTTTTCAACTTTGTTGTAAAGTGTTAACAAAGTCATAAACACTTTTCAACTTTGTTGTAAAGTGTTAAAAATTGATCTTTCAAATAAATGTTAAATATATTCCATACGATTAAATAGTTTATACAATTATATTACTTAGAATGCCGTTTTGCATGCAGAAGATCAGCTAATAATTATTTACTTTATTATGAAATTGAAAACCTATTGGCAAGCATCTTGTGATCCGATTCATTGATAACATAATTATAATTAAAACATCTATCGATGCACCAATATTAAAATTCAATTTTTATCCTCATAATCGTCGACTTATTAAAAACGTTCTCTCTTCTCCCTGGATCAAATACTTAGACGTTAATTTTTAACTTCAAGATTTCAATACACTAGTATATAATATATGGCAAAATATTATCCTTCCCACTTGATGTAAATAGATTTCAATACTTTTAATCAAACATTTCTAAACCAGTATTAAGAATGTAATTAATATTCAATTAATACGTATAAAAAAGTTTAGTTCTTATCATGAAGAACAAATTTACAACTTCATTAAAGCAACAGATAGAAATCCTCATCTCCAACATCTAGTTAAATCCTTTATAAACACAAACTTTAAATCACACTTAAAATTAATGATCTTCATCGCCACCCCAATCTCATTAGCTCCTTTATAAATGGTGCGACTTACTAATAACCAGTGAAAACTTTTAAACACCAACACATGGATTTATTTTTATCTTCATCTTTACACTTTTATCTTACCACCCCCCGCTTTCTACATATTTTAGCGCATTTTAATGTAGATCTGCCATTTATAAATTTATGAGGCTTTATAAACATCACATCGTCCATACATGTATCTTTAGTATTTCCAAAACTTCTTTGCTCCTAGATACCTGCTTTGGATGATTTATTTTCTTTTTTAACACTTTCAGCATAATTGAAAAGTGTGTATGACGTTGGCCATTCTGTCTGTCTGTCTGGCCGGCCGTTCGTCCGATAACTGCCTGAAAAATGACTTTATCAAAATGAAATTGTAGTATGTTATTCATACCGTATGTATGACACATGAAAAAGTAAATGAATAATAGTGCCCAATTAGTTTTGGATTGAACATGGGTTGCAAAGGTGAAATACATTGAACCCTATAGGACCTAATATTTCAAAAAATTCGCATATTATTTTGAAAAGTATAAAAAATATTTAAATTATCCCATAAAATATGTAAACAAAATTTGAGCAAAATATGTTAGGTATTTTTTTTAAACTAAAATAATAATGACACCCATATTATATGAAGAGATCACGTGACCCACTTCAAAATAAAATATGGTATCCATTTTTTTCCCAGTGTCAAAATCGTGATTTTTAAAGTTCTTTTAAATTTATATTTTGTTCCCTCCATCCCAAAACCGATTATTTTTGAGTATTTTCTATGCATCTATATTTTGCACAAACGCAATTACAATATTTTTGAGTTTAAATGATCATCAAACATTGATTATTTTTATACCGAATATAAACGTATGCAGAATGCAAACATTTCCAGACCCAAGATGAGTTGTATAAGAATTGCTGAATTTTTTAACGCAAAATTATTTAGCTCTGGAGTCTGAAATACAGGTGATATGAATGAAATATTCATTGATTTTACATAGAGAAGCATACGATTTTATAGCAAATTAATTACTGTAGTACTGTGATCATTTAAAAAAATCTCATCGCTGAATTGAACGCATTTTAGAGATATTTAAAAAATTGTATTTCAGTTGGAACGTGTGTGATAATCAATGCTTTATACATAATTGATCTTTCTTGTTCTGCTTTATAGCGTCTCCAGTCGCTTGACTTCCAGTATGTGCTAATTTGGATGTGCTACTTTCATATGTGTTTCAATTTTCATAATTGATATTGTTTTATTATATCCATTCAATTTTACATTTTCTCTACAGTGTCGAGCCACCAGTAATATATTTATAATTCCTGCAGCATCACTCACAAAACCACTTTTCCAAATATTTTTTGGTGTCTTAGATGGTTCTTAAAGAGCCACAAAAATGCTACCTTTTTGTGAATTTTTACATTTTATTTTATCAGACGGTAATTTTAAATTGCTTTATTGTGCACAGGTGTAAATTTTCTTTTACTATTCATTATCTTACAAGGCTTTGTTTTGTGTTATCTCTAGATATATTGACACTGTTTATATGTATTGAGCTGTATGTATTAGTTTCGTGATAGTTTCAACTCTCTCAGTTGCATATTGATTTGTTTATCAATTATTCATTTACTCTTTAATTCTCATTTGACCGTGCAACGTGTTTATAATGCAACTTTTTGCACAAAATTTGTCGAGACTATGGCAACATGGCTACGAAATTGGCGATCAATTTGGCGAAATAGTAATAAGATAACATTTGAAATAGTTAAAATTAAAGTCAAATTAACGAAAATCTTCATAAATTAACAAAAATAACGCTAATTTAACGGAAACGACTTCAAATTGATGCAAATTCAATTTTGTGTTAAATTAAGGGCAATTTCTATGGATATAATATTCTTCATTCAAAATATAGTGAATCATTGTTTCAATATTTCAGTATCGGCTTTGTGTGGTCTCATGCGGATAATAGACCTCCAGAACCCCTGATAAGCGATAAAAAAACAATTTTTGTTTGGAACCTTTTATTTTGTCTTCGGGAGCCCACACACGATACGACTGCTTTCCACATAGGCCAAGCCGACGCTGCAGGTGTGGAACAGGCCAGTGGTTAACCCTCGGGGATTGCACTCGGACGATTTGAGTTTGATTGCCGGCTCTGCTTAAAATGCCCCCGTGTTTACGCGGAGTACGGGTACGTTAAATATGTGGGTCCACAAGTCCTTCCGAAGAGGTAGGGGAAGGTGCGTACGGTCCCTATGGATGCCGTCCCCACTGTCCAGTCAAAATTGGCTTACACTTCCCGGCCTCCCAAACATATACCTTACACTTTCGAATAGGTCGAACAGCCTGGGGCGAAGAAGAAGCCGATACTGTAGGCGTGTTCTAGGGTTTAGTAATTTTTTGTAAGGCCGTGGCAAAGTAATTATGTTTCGATAGGGAGTCGTATAATAATTAATAATATTGATTGGGAAAGGTCCGTGGTCCGTATGTGTTCAAGACTATAGAAAGCGCATGTGGGACATAAGAAGGAATCTTATCCAACTTTACGCACCCCATAATAAGACGGACGCATCTAGTTTGAAAAAATTGACCATTTCATATTTTATTTTGTGCTGTACAACTCAAATTTATATATATAAAGAAAGAAAAAAATGAAAGTATGTAGAAAAAGTCATATTCTGGCATGAATTCTACGTTGTATATATATTTTTTTACCTTACTTACAGATTGCATTGTGCAAATACCATATTCCACACTGTTCTGAGGGAAAAAATGTTAAAAGATTGATTTTTCTTCTCACAGATGAAGGGTTTTGAAAAATATCTGTAAACAATTTTTATTGGAAAATCCAGACGGTGAGATCTAGTGCGAATTCCATCCGACCATGAAATTCGAAGCAGATATTCCTTAAAAGTAATTGTGTTTCTTCGTACTGAAGACGTGGAATTCCACTTTTGTAGAATGTTTCGTTATAATTCTTAAAAGAATTCAATGGCCCAGTTCTTACCCACATTTTCATATTATTTTGTCTGCATAAAATACATTTATTTCATTCTATACTTAAATTGAATATAAATGAGACAATTTTATTTAAATTATTTTTACAGTGTGCATTTTGTAATTAACGTTTTTTATTTTATACAGTTGAAGTGGCTATGATATATTTGGTCCGCAATATTTTTTTCTTTATTTTCATTTTTTCTGGACTAGATCATTAAATATTTTGACTTCCCATAAAACCTAATTAAAACGTGGACGTGGTCAGAGAGTCTTCAACTTTCATTTGCCCTCCTTGTTGTTAAATTATCTTTGTGTAAATCAAATGGATTTGGTAATATCCATTGAATTTACAGTAAACGAAATTACTGGGAATTCAATGGATTGCTATGTACAGGTATAACAAATCAAAATGACTGTACAATAGAATCTTGGAGAAAATCGAAGAAGTAGACATACTTTAATGACACCAAATGCGATGAGCAAAATTTGCGGCCGTCAAAATGCGATAAAAGAAAATATATATTTAAAAATAAGTTTTACTAATCTTATATTTTTAGCCGTAATTAAGTAGTGAGTTTTATTAAAACTTGAATGAACGAGTATAAAACTTAAAAAAATATAATTCTTTCTATAAGAAGCTCACTAATCCACCATCATTTGTATTGCTATTTACAATGTTCTGAAAATATTTAAATTAATGTGATTCCATTATAATCCGAAATAATCTTCAGAAAGGATGCAAAATATCTTTATATGTATAATATATATTTTGATGTCGCCTTAACTGTGTATTCCGTTCTGTTTATTGTTTCAAAAATCATGACCGAAATAAACGTAGGTCATGTGAAATTTAACAGCTTAATCCCTTGACGTACAATGACTTCTCGGATACGTCGTATGTTCCATAAGCCATTGTAAACATTGACGTCTGTGGGGGGGACGCGCGCAGATTTAAATCTTGTCATATGCAAGTCTTACAGAATGTAGAGGGGCGTGGTTTATGTCCTGGAACTACACTTAATATCTCTTAATTTGTATGTCAAAGGGTTAAGCAAAAATTAGAATTTGTTAACATATTAACAATGTTCAAAATGCAAACTAAATTTGTATTTTTGTAGCTACTCGAATAAATTTTTGTTTTACTTAAGATAAATTCATTCAACTGTTCCACCTGTATATCTGAAAATAAGAATATTTATAAATATGTAAAAAGTTAGTAGGGCTTTGTTCTCAAACTGCGGATTTTTCGTCATTTCCATTATTTAGTATTTTAATTAGAGATTTAGTAAAATATATTTTTTTTCAATGGTACTGACAACAAAAATTTAATCGTTCACGTTAAGTCAGAAAACCAGTTAATTTGAAGCTTCATTATACCCTTTTTACTCTCAGATAGTTTCAGAATATTTCCGTATAATATTTTTTTGCCGCGTAAAGAATTTTTAATTTGCATTTAGTCTCATATGCATTTCTTTTCATATTCATGTATATTCGTTTTAAAATTTATGAAGCTAAAATAAGTAAACCCATTAACATTCATTCGATTAGTCAAAACTTTTCTTTACAATTCATTTTAATTTTCAAACTACAGATGTGTAAGAAAAAATAGTTTATAATGTTAATTACTCATCCATGTAATCATATTAAGAAAATAATGGAGTCCTTTGATACTCTTTTTAATAGAAAAAAGCAGCATAGGAGTAAGTGTCATAATTGAATATATTGCGTAAACCTTACGTGGATAATTCTGATATCTTTATATTATTAGATTATTTTTTATATTTATGGTTTATATCAGATGTCTTTAAAAAACTAAAAGTGCTTGTTTTAAATATCTATGAAGCTTTCACATGTAAATGTTATTACTTATTAATAAAATTTTGCCCCAAACACGGTCATTTTCATATACTTAAAGGTCTTATACATATTTAAATCAGCCTCCCCCACTGGGTTCCGGTCTAAATTGTGTGGCACTTCCCGGCCGTCCAAACAGTTACCTTACACCTTTCTGGTAGGTCGGACGGTCTGGGTCTCAACAACAACAACATATTTAAATCACACCTCTTGTGAAATGGAGATTAGGAGAAGTCTGTTATGAGAAAAAGTCATGTTTTGCCCATATCGAATTTGTCCAATTTTTGGGGTAAATCTTTTTTTTAAAAAAAGAGGCCAGTTCTAATTTTTCTATTGCTGATCTTACGTAATAAAGAAGTCTGTCTGTTTGTACAGTCTGTAGCGGCAAATCTAAGCGTCGTACGGCCATGAAATTAGGTACTGCTAAACATTCACAGGTGCACCTCGGTGATATATATACGTATATATATATATATATATATATATATATATTTAATTCGAATTAGATTTTTAATTATTTTATGGTTTAGCATGTCCACGCGTATCGATTCCATAGCGACCAAAGATATTATCAGAGTTTTCCTTTTGACACCATCACCATTTTCACTGTTACTTATGTGCAAAATATTTATTTATTTTGTTATTTTAGATTAATGAATTCAATTTATCTCTGCTTTAATCCCGGACAAACGCGGACACATTTTTCAGTTTGTAATATAATAATTCTTAATTATGCTTAATCCCTTGCTTTTATCGTGTTATTCGAGTGTTGAAATATAAATCTAGGTTAATTTAATTAATGTTCGTTTTAATTACCCGTCTAAGCTAAAAACTTAATAACGGTAATAAGAGGAATTAGTAAATTTTAAAAATGACTCGTACCTGTTTAAAACGTGTTTACAGTGGAATTGTTCACAGTTTTAACTAAAAATAGACTGATGTACACTTCGGGGTGAACACTTATATAAACCTCCAAACTTCATACATCAGGGATACTAGCTGTCAAGGAATGCAATATGAATAGGCATGACACGAAACATGCAACAAAGTTAGTCTATTTTCAGGATCAACTATGCACAGACATACTGCACATATTCAAAATATCTTTAAAAGCGTAACAATCAGTTTTAAGAAAGTTTTAGAGGATATTGAGAGATATATAAACTACATCATGGTAACCAATCCTTACTCTGTGAATGTGAGGAAAACTCCTCAGGATCTTGAAAACAGAAATCCCTGATTTTGAATACGACCCAGAGCTGAAATTCAAAATTGAGTTATTTATCCTGGAATTTTATAGAACTGTCACGATAAGGGAACATTTGTCGAATTCTCCCTTATTCTGGTTGATTAGTTTTTACTAGAACTAACTACCCAGCGTTGCACGGTTCATAAAAATGCATGTTACTACTTCATTCTCCATGCAAGCTCTCCGCAAAGAAGAAAAAAATAACTCGCTCTCCATAAAGCAGAAAAAATATTGCAAAACTCTGAGAGTCCTCAGGAAGTTTCCTCCCGCATACCAAGAACACATCTATTATGGGCATTTTGCTCATCCCTTAACTTTTAAAATGGATTTAATCATGAGCAAGAACTGAGCAGGGATCTGAACATGAGCAAGAATCGATGGGCGAGAACTTCATGGACAATCCTTTGAGATGCAGAGCGCAAAAACTTAAAAAAAATTACACGAATTAAAATTACTTATAAATTTTTTGTTAGAATGCTAATATATATGCTGAAGTTTTAGCCAAGTTATAGAATTGTGCTAATCTTAGTTCTTCGGATGCGATGATATATACATTTATTAAATCACTTACACAATGCAAATTTCGTTATATTTAAAAAATAAATATAAAGGATAAAGGAATTACTCCTCGAATTCGGTTCGAACATTATTGGAAATAATGTTCTTCTATCTTTCCTATTGGGTCAATATAGAAACTCTGTGCTACTATTTTAGATGACTGGGGTATGACTGTGCAAATCGTATGAAACAGAAAATGATTACAACTAATTCGAAATTTAAAAAAATAACGCCAAAGTGCTTCTATCCTAGTCCTAAACTGCCTGTGTACCAAATTAAATGGTTGTACGACGCATAGATTTCTAGCTACAGACTGCACAGACACACATACATACATCATCCTTTATTTTGTAAGATATTTTACTTACCTTTTACGACTAATCGTTGATTTTTCATTCCTTTTTATCACTCTGTGTGAAATTTCCGGTATAGACCGCAACGTGTATATAAGCTTTCCAATCTGGCCAGTGGTTTCGAAAGTTGTTCTCTGTTCTAGGGTGTAACAGGCATCTACATTTATACATATCTCGAATTTGAATTTACATTTATGACCCTATATCAACTTCTATGTATTGGAATAAAAGTAAAATAATTGAAAAAATATAAATATTAAAATAGTTACAGAGATAAAAAAATGCATTTTGAATGAACTTTTTAAAGGTAATAACACGTATTATGATATTTTACATAAATATTATATTTTATCTTGATGATCTTGGTTATTTATTTATTCAAAAACTGAAAGTATTTTCCTCCTTTTTGATGCATAAACATAAAATCCAAACAAATGTTTTTAAATGCACATTCCTGTCTTATTTATTATCTTCAGAAATTCGCATAAACACAGTGCCTACCTGGCTTCCTGTCTCCATTTATACTCGTCAGTAGAATAACAAAAGACCGGATATTCTATGATTTTGCTGAATCATCAACAACAGAGTTCATGTTAAAATGCATCTTTTAAGGAAACAGGTTGCAGATTCGGCTAGATTTTTACTTAAAAGTTCAGAGGGAAATGTTAAAGTAAAATATGCGCCGAAGATTATATTATACGCAAGATAAAATGATGGTTTATTATTTTCTTTATTTTAGTATATTGTATTATAGTTTAGCAATTTTTAAATCTTGTTGATTACATATATCAATGGATAAATAATATCTTTATATTAAAAAACATTCTGCGATTTCAAGTTATTGCATTAAGAACAGATTGCAAAACGCACAGTTCTGAAATTTTACATATAGTCAAATATGAACCCACAGATGATCAAAGCCGACTTAGATTTTGGTCTTTATAAATTAAATATTCATTAATAAATTTTGCATTGCCAGTATGAATAAATATTTAATGGATTTAACCGATTTCAAACTTCTCTGTGATAAGTAACAGCAAAGAGATGACCGAAGATCATGATATGACTTATTGTTGGTTCTTATAAACAGGTCATATAGAAACTACTGTAGATATGGACAATTATGATTAAAATGTAATTATTATTGCAATTAGGAATAATGTTTTGTTGTAAACTAATTTCATATAGAGGGTTCTGAGGAAAGTCTTTCTACCCCTTAGAACTCTTAAACCCCGTATCCCAGCTCCACTGGAGAAATGCGTAACTACCTATGTGAAGATGTGGAGTAGAATCACCGCATTTGTAGCATCTCTAGTGGTGAAATGCGGAACTTAAGAAAATTAACTCGCAAACCAACATATATAAGAAATAAAGTTCACTTATAAAATGAAAGAGCGTTGCTTAATTAGCGCAAAAACTTTGTGAAAACAACCTCAGTAGAGCAACTCACTGTCAAGGCCTGTAATTCTGTAAACCTTTCGACGCTGCATGCTGTTTGTGATGCAGTTCAGTCCCGAATCCAACTGCTAAGAATCCCGAACGCATACATAAGGATTTGGATCCAAACTGATTTGGAACGTGAGACGGCTTGAAGGCGATTTAGAAAGTGAGTGGTGTTTATAAATGAATTATTTAAGTAGCGGGCTCTTATTTAGAACTCGAGCAACGTGGGTAATTCATTCACGTAGCACATAAAAATCTGCATTACATCTATCCATCCAAGATGTAAAAATGCAAACAAATTTATCATTTATAGCGATTTTAACTTATTTCCACATTCATCGGTTGCTTAGAGTCAGAGTTACTTATTTTCTGCTGACTAAGAAGAATCTTTCAAATCATTTTGATTTTTTATAATACATAATGTGTTAATGAAATCTTACTTAATAAAAGAAAACGTTTGTGTGTCTATGTGAGCGATCTGTACGGATAATCTAAGCATCGTAGGACCCTTAATTGGGTAGCCAGATACTTTAGGACACGAATAGGTGCACCTGGGTGTTATTTATTATTTAATTTTGAATTAGATATTTTTATTTATTTTACAGGATCGAATTTTCTTTGCGACCGTTAAAAGCTTAATAAAACTCGTGCAGGAAAATGTAGCTCGAAATTTATTCGAAGTACGATGGCAGGATCATAGATAAGCGTCTTGATCGCAAAACTGGGAATTCCAGACGGATTGTGCTTCCTATTTATTAGGGTGTATGTGAATTTCCGCCTGTTTCATGAGCGGTTGAATATACGGTTAATTGTGATTCTCTTATTTTTAACACTTTCCAATATAGTTGAAAAGTGTTTATGACTTTGTTCATTCTGTCTGCCTGCCCGTAAAAATGTCATTCGTAAAAAGGACTTTATCAAAATGAAATTTTAGTATGCTGTTGAGACGGTTTGTGGGACGTATGGGAATGTAATTGAATAACATCACCCAATTATTTTCGGATAGAATCCGGTTGAAAAAGGTTTAAAAAGTGAAATGCATTGAACCCTATGGTACCTAATTTTTCAAACATTTTATAAGCAAATTTAAAATTTACAAATTGCCTCAAAAGTTTTAGAACATATTGAAATTATCCCATAAAATATATAACAAAAATTCAGTAAAATATGTTCGGAAGTTTTTTAAATAAAAATAAAAATAATAATTACACCCACATTATACACTCTAAGACAAAAAACGCACAAGAAAGAATTATCCAAGTGAGCCAAATTTGATACATGTAATGTGGATGTACAGAAAAATAAATGATTAGAAAAATGATTAAAGTAAATAAATGATTAAAAAAACAAAAAAAAAAAATCAAAAAAACATTTATTGCACTGAATGATCTACACAGTGAGCGCGTCAATATGGCGCTACTAACCAACCAAGACCAAGACGCTACATTACGGGCTACCTTGGGACAAAGTCCCTCACGCCCACATCAGAAAGTAAAAATGTCCACTTGTAGTAGTTTTTCAATAGCAATATGGATCTGCTTGCAATCTTCCTTGAAGGGTTGCTGGATGTGGAGTCAGAGTCGGCTAGCCGACTTGTCTTGGCGAGGTAAAATAGCACTTTTGAGCTGTGGTTGTACCGAGCTGTGGCTGCAAGAGAAGGGGTGGGCGGGGCCAGGGAAGAGCGGGCCAATGAAAAAGGTCGCTAATGTACTGTTAAGTACAGATAGGTTATACATATAAGTAAATCAATTTAAAATAATTAAAAGTATGTTAAGATAAATTTATAAGATAATTTAAAAAGTTAAGGATTTAGAACATAGATAGGTTGACATAAAGGGGAAGTTTATATTTACATAAGAGTCACTCGTCACTACTTGTGAAAGAAAAAGGCCCTTTTCAGGGACACACGGGTAAGCAAATTTGTGTAAATTTTGAACAAAAATCGAAAGGCACTCAAGGTGCAGAGACCGGGCTGGCAATAGCTAGACAAACAAAGCGAAGCTAAAGGCAGGTCAGGTTCCGAAAGGGAATGGTAGAGCCATTTAGGCAGCTAAGGGGAGGGGGTCATCTGCGAGCGCATTATAGCTCTCGTAGATGAGCCAAACCAGATCAATGTGCGTAGTCGCCTTACGCATAGCAGGGAGCGCTCTATGGAACGCTTTTAATAAGAGGTCTTTTGTTTGATCATTTCTTAAAGCAAGGAGTGTCAAAAGAAAGTCGGTATAGTTGATAGCACAAGTGCTATCAACTGCGAATTTTGGATTTAGTGTGGCGACGGCTGGGACCGACTGCTCAGCAATTTGTCCGATAATTTCGTTATTTATTATAGGTTCTTTAGTAGAGTCCACATGGTTCTGCGGAGCAGAGGTGGCTCTGGCGTAGTCAATATTATGCTTAAAGCCAGCTGGCCGGAATGGACGGCCTAAATTTCCAGGGTAATTTCCTGGGGGGGGGGCGCTGTAATTAATTTTATGGTTGTGCTGGGGGTGTTCCCTGACTCTCTTAGTCACAGGCGAGCTGCTCGGATATTTCGGGCAGCCGCGCCAGTTGGCTGCATGGGTGCCGCCGCAATTGCAGCATAACCTAAAGTTAGCTTGGCAATCACTGGCGGAGTGGGGCCCTGCACATTTGACGCAGCGCAGTGGCAGCCTACATGCCAGGCTGCTATGGTAAAAACCATTGCAGGCATGACATTGACTGACAAAGCCCTTGCGCCCCATGTAGGGCTCCATAGTCACTCCTGTGCCTAAGAGCACAGAAATTTTTAAAAGTTCTTCCGAGTTAGTCTCGGGTACTAACTGGAGGTAAAATAAGGGGAGGGGCACTCTGCTCCCTCTTTTGCTGAGTCTGACTGAACTAATAATTTTGAAACCAAGATTTTCGATTTCCTCTTTAATTAGAGTTTGATCTGTGTTAGGGGGAAGCCCTCTAATCACACATTTAACTGGGAAGTCTTCCTTAAGTGTGTAGGTCTTAAATGGTGCACCAGTTTTGGTTAGATAGGAGATACAGTTTTTGTGTTCAGTTTCGGTCTGTACAGTAATTTTGAAAAAATTTCGGTCGAGGACCGAGATGATTTTTGGTGCATGTCTTTTTAAATTATATAGGATAGAAGGCCAGTCTTGGTGGCTGGCACTAATAAAAATCGGCGGAATTTGGGATTTCGGCATTGCAGCCGAGGGGTCGTCCATTCCATGTCCGGTCGTTCGCTGATTGGTCCTCTCAGGATCCTTAGGCGGTGTCCTGTTATTGTTTAGCCTAGAGGTCTTTGGCGCTACTAAGTGAGAGCATCAATATGGCGTTGGTCCACCTCTGGCCTTGATATAAGCTGTTACCCGACATGACATTGATGTATAGTTGCCAGATGGTGTTCTGAGGGGTATGGTTCCAAATGTCCTCCAATTGTTCAGCTAATCCGTCTACATTCAAGGATGGTCGCAGGCGACGCCCCATCTCAGCCCAATTGTGCTCATTAAGCGAGAGATCTGAGGATCTGGCTGGCCACGGTGTGTCGTAAGCACGCAGACAATCGATAGAGAATTGTGCCGTATATGACCTGGCATTATCTTGCTGAAAAGTTAGCCCGGGGTGTCACGAAAGGAAGGCAATACAACGGATCGTAGAATGTCGGCAACGTACCGATGGTGTCACGGAGGACTATCAAAGGGGCATGGCTATCAAACGAAATGGCATCCCAAATCATAACTCCCCGTTGTCGGGCCGTGTGGTGTGTGACCGTAAGAGCAGGATCCTGACGGTGTCCGGGCTGTCTCCAGACACGTCTGCGCTAGCCGTCGGGACTCAGTTCGAAACGGGACTCATCTCTGACGGCAATTCGTTCCCAATCCAAGCAATTCCACGTTGATCGGGCCCGGCACCATTGCAATCGCTTTTGATGGTGCATACTGGTCAGTGGTAGGGAACGTAATGGGCACAGCGAGTATAGATTCCGTTCCCGTAGTCTTCTATTAATGGTCCGGGGGGTCACTTCCGTGTTTGTCTCACGCTGAATGGTTGATAATGAGGAATCTCGTGCTGTCACAGCCGCTCTGACAATCGCTCTATCTTCCCGTTCTGTTGTTGCTCTAGGCCGTCCGCTGCCCGCTTGTCGCTGAAATCTGCCATTCCGGACCCATTCCTGCCAACATCGTCTAATTGCTGCATCGCTCGTATCCAAATGCCGAGCAATTCGTCGGTGTGCCCATCCAACCTCATGCAGTCCGGCCGCACGCCCTCTTTCAAATTCCTTCATGTGCCGCGAATTAGACGGCTACGCATTGTTACAATCAAGGTGCGTAAACGCAACTGAAATTCCCTGCACGTTTTGTTTCTGAAAGCGAAGTTCGCTCCTTATAAACACGACCATCATGCTCAGTTTCAATCCGCTGTAGTTCCGACTATTCATTCATTGGCTGCGAATTTTTGATTATTTGCATATTCGGTCGACAGGTGTTTGCATGTACAGTTTCGTTACCATCGGGCTATTTTGCGGGATGCGTCCATTTGTTTTTGTCTTAGAATATATGAAGAGATCACATGACCCACTTCGAAATAAAATATGGCATCCACCTTTTTTTCCCAGGGTCAAAATCGTGACTTTTAAAGTTCTTTTACATTTATATTTAGTGTTGCACCCGCCCTAAAACCGCTTTATTTGTGCGTATTTTCTATGCATCTATATTCTGTACCAACGTAATTCCAATATTTTTTAGTTTAAATGATCATCAAACTTTGATTATTTCTACAACGAAGCCTCATTTTAATGGATGCAGAATGTAAACAAATGATTGTAATATGAGTTTATAAGAATTGCTGAATTTTTTTCAAGCAAAATTGTTTTACTCTGGGGTCTGAAATAAAATTGTATGAATGAAATATTCACCGCTTTTACATACAGAGCCAGACGATTTATACTTCGATCACGTCATTTGAATAAAATCCATTTTTTTCGATAAAGTTATAAGTTCTCAAATATAATAAATTACTGCAATACTGTGATAAAATTATCAGAGTTGAATGTATCACGTTTTAGAGATGTTTAAATAAAATTGCATTTCAGTTGGAATGTGTTTCATAGTCAATGCCGTATGCATGACTGATATTTCTCATTTATTTTTGCGGAAAATATATGCAATTTGATTCGTGCAATTTTCCGATCGAAACCATTTTAAATTTTGTTTAAATGTATATTTAAGAAGCGGGGGCTTACTTAATAATGTGTACGTAGTGAACGCTTATTTAGAACAAGGGCAACGACGAATAATTCGTTCTAGTTATTTATAAGTAGTGCTCGCTTAGTTAGAACAATGGCAACGACGAATAATTCGTTCTAGTTATTTATAAGTAGTGGCCGCTCATTTAGAACTAGGGAAACGACGAATAATTCGTTCTAGTTATTTATAAGTAGTGACCGCTTATTTAGAACAAGGGCAGCGACGAATAATTCGTTCTAGTTATTTATAAGTAGTGGCCGCTCATTTAGAACTAGGGCAACGACGAATAATTCGTTCTAGTTATTTATAAGTAGTGGCCGCTTATTTAGAACAAGGGCAACGACGAATAATTCGTTCTAGTTATTTACAAGTAGTGGTCGCTTATTTAGAACTAGGGAAACGACGAATAATTCGTTCTAGTTATTTACAAGTAGTAGTCGCTTATTTAGAACTAGAGAAACGACGAATAATTCGTTCTAGTTATTTATAAGTTGTGACCGCTTTATTAGAACAAGGATAACGACGAATAATTCGTTCTAGTAATTTATAAGAAGTGATCGCTTATTTAGAACTAGGGAAACCGACGAATAATTCGTTCTAGTTATTTATTAGTGGCCGCTTATTTAGAACTAGGGCAACGACGAATAATTCGTTCAAGTTATTTATAAGTATTGACCGCTTATTTAGGAACCGGACAACGTCAAGCCATTAGCTCTGGTATAATATATTTTTAAACCAACTCGTTTAAGCTTGAAAAGTGCTAAAAACAAGGCAATTAAAATAATTGACTATGACTAAAAAGGACTACGTGCGATTTGAAGGGGTATTAAGGTCGTTCAACAGGGTCCCTTGACCTGAATATGTAGCTCCGTTTCTGCGCTAACTTGTAGCAAACCATTTTGAGATTTTTTAACTTGTATGGAAGGAGAGTTTTGATTTTTGTACTTGGCGGAAAGTCTTTTACTATGTAGCTTTCTTTTCTGATATAATATACTTATTATGATATAATATAGGACGTTAATCAGATATTATGGATGTTTAACAGTTTGACACAAATCTTACAATAATATATATTATCGAGAAATAAGAATCGAAAACAATATTTATTGTGAAGTTCAACTTTATTTTCGAAAAATCAACTTAAGTACACAGATTGACAGAAAGCTTTGCTCAATGAGCAAGTTCTATGGCCTGATTCAAAACGTCAGGCAAAATGATCATTCAGCCCATGCACAAGATTTTTCAAAAAAAAAAAATCGATTTTCAAATTTATCCTTTAAAACTTGACTTCTGAAACAATTAGAAATTCAATACTGAATGAATGCAATGTTTACAGTCAAGATTTGTAACACTTTTTCTATATATAAAATTAATTTTTTTGTAAACCATTTACAATATGTATACACATGTAAGCATTGATGTTGTCACGTTTAACGTTTTACTCCTGCCGTGCCTTTCCCATCTGATATGCTCTAAGCATATACTCTAAGCTCTGATATGCTCTAACTTAGAGCATGCCTAAAAGAGACATGTTGAAGACGAGTGTAGTTGTTTGGATGCAATAATCTATCGAGTTTGGTGTGAATTAGTGCACGCTCTTTGCAACTCATAAAGTTAGGTGTGAGAAATTAATTTTATCTGTGAATAGCTGCAATTCATGTTAATTAATTCAGATGTTATGTAAATCTTTAGTTGACTTGAGAACACGCCAGATAGTGCAAATACGATATGTTTTTACATAATGGAGTTACTTTATTTTCAAATTTATTATTTGGTACATTGTTACCTTTGGAGTTAAGCTTTTGTGTTGATACTTATTCATTAATCGAAGTAAAATATTTAACCGGTGGCTGAGTAACATAAACGATAATAATTTTTTTTAATGCTACTAGTGGCTTCACGCATAAACAATAAATGCATTTATCACAAAGTGAAATCCTGTTTACATAAAAGGTATTGTTTATCTGATTTAGATCGAGCAGGAGAACTACACATTAAATAAGCTTACCAAGTGCTTTGGAACTGCTAAAGAATAGCAATTATAGTGCCATCTAGTGACAGAAAGCAGCAGGAGTAGACAGAAATCAAGAACAATGGTTGCAAAAATCAAAACGATAAACTCAGAATAAAATGTCTCGAAGGAAGGAAGGATATGGCTGATTTAATATGTCTATTTCTGCCTTATCCAATACTCAATGTCACTCAGTGAGAGTAACGAGAGGCTAAGGGAATAAATCGCGAGAATTAGAATGAAAAATCCAGAACACATGAACGCGAAAAAGAAAGATGACACATTTATTTTCATTTCGTTTGCTTCCCCCTAATTTTGAAAATACTGTTGAATTGAAACAGATAATCTGTTATTTAAATATGTATGTTTATTCTTAAACAGTTAATTTTAACTAATCTTAATGGTTTGATACGAAAATTGTTGGCATAATATATTCAATCATTTTGAAGTAATCGGCAAGTACAAAAATTAACTTCTGACTACTTTGTAATACATTCAAGAATCTTGTGCATGAGGTGATAAAGCAGTCTATTTGCACAATTCCATATCTAATATCAGAATAAAATCAAGGACAACAAAAATACATCTTTTGTAAAACATGAAAACAGTGCATATATATTTACATTAGTATATAATGACTATAACAATAGAGTTGATAAAATACAATTCTTTTTTTAACTATACAGATACACTTCATGAAAAAGGAAAATGAAAATTTTGCAATTCACAACATTGGCCGCACCATTTCTCTAAAATGTACAACCGTTGAGAACATTTATTTACAAAAAGCTATAGTCGTGAACTAATAAAAAATGGAATACTCATTGAAAAGCAGATAAGAGTGCAATATAATATATATTTTCAATCGCGTGTAAATAATATTTGTTCGTACTGTGGTATCAATACAAAGATATACAAATAATTGTGTTGAATTCAAAAGTGGCATGCAAAAAAAAAATTACTATTTATTATATGATAATTTTATTTATTATTTATTGGTATATAAATTACATCAATAAATGATTAGAAAATGTATTTTTATTTTCTACCAGATCTGAAAATTTAAATCATATTTGTATCTGACCCAAAAATACCAATGTTACAAAGCTATGTAAACAATTATTTTGCTGATGTTAATTTTTTTTCGATGCAATTTTGATACATTTTCATTTTATTTGTGATATATATTATGTTTATTTATTTATACTTCATAAAAGTATTTTTACGTACAAAATTTGTACCAGCATTTTTAACTTTCTTCATTCAACATCAACAAAAGTACAACATTTTTATTTACATCATTCGTAATCACTTTAATGAAGCTTGCTTTTAAAAGACACTGCGGAAGAATAAAATACTTCTAAAATTTGAAACTTTCGTTATGAAAAATATATTTTACACGTGTTGAAGTAAGATATAGCGTGCTTTTAGCTGCCAAAGTTAAAATTTCTATCCTAAATTTTAGACCGTTTTTTAATTTCAAATAAATAACATTTATAATGAACATGTAATATAACCTTCTAAATTGTTATGTGTATTTCCGAATTATTTTTCTAAATATATGTTCTTAAAAATATTTTAAATTAAACAAATCATATTTTAAGAGAATAAATAATTTTATCTAACAATAAATATACTTCTTTAATAACAGCATAAAACAGTTGATCACATGTACCATATAATGAATATTATTTAAATAAAGATGCATTTTATCAACTATCGTATGGTGTTACAAACAAAATTAGTTGCATAATATGTAAGACAAGAATATTTAAGACAGAAGTTTTAGCGATTTTGTTTTATTTATAAATAGTTATATTTTTGAACGTTTTAAGGTAACAAATATAAACTTGTTATTTCGTTAAAAATTAACAACACATTTTTCAATATTTTATAATGTTAACAAACTATACGCATAAATTTAAAATACATAAATATATGTTCATTGTAAAATTAATATATCTGTTCAGCACATATTGAAAATTAAACTGTTCAGATAAAAATATTGAAAACATCAGTTGTTACTTTTTGAAAAATTCACTGAAGTTAACTTGAAGCGAAACACGTTAAACTTAAATTTAACTTAGAATGTTTATTATTGATATTTATTTCACTGTAACCTTCCAATTATATCATATTATGATTTAATTTAAGATTGAATGCATTTGATCGCAATGAACTGCTACGTATGAGTAAATAAGTACTTTTATAAAATTCGATAATTTGTAAATTTTAATGACTTAAATATTTTAAAAAATGTTGAGTTCATTTTGGATCTGTAAAAATACTGCACCATTATGATAAAATTTGTTGTGGTTTGTCGAATATGAAAAATCGATTTTTGCACCTGAAACTTAGATAAAACTACATTAGTAAGAATGAATAATATACAACATTATATATTTCTAATGAATCTTGTGTAAATATATTATTTTAATAGGTGTTGAGAAAAATTTACAGGACCAAAATTAAAATAATTAAAAAAATATTTAATTTAAATTTAAAAGCAATATAATTAAAATAAATTTAATTTCACTACAGATTACTTTACCTGACATGAAATTTTAAAGGTAACAACTTTTTTGTTTTTTGCTTGTATGTACAATCCTAAATTAAAATACGAAACACCCATAATATTTCTCACTCTAATCATGCGATAGACAGCGTTGAGCATGCGTTACTTTTTATCTGAAAGATATGAACTTGGTGAGCTTTAGATTGATTTACAGTTTCCCTAGTAATGTTATATTGATACCAAATTAGACCTGTTTTAATATCTTGATAGTTCATGTGCATTAATCTGTTTTACATATTAAAATTTCTTGCAAATATAGCTTTGAATAAATGAAATACATATATTGCCTGAAAAATACTTTATAGATTATATAATATTTATTTACTAAAGCAGGTATTTAGTCAAACCTCATTTTGAGACTGTAAAGAAATTACATTTACTGTTGCATGTACTACTTGATTACATACAGTAATGTAATCATAATTTTGCTGACTTCGTTCTATAATGCTGAACACAATAAAAATGCTGCATTTTAATAAAGATATTACATTCAACATATCAAAAATTTTACAGCCTGTACGTGTGTGTATTTAAGCTGCAAATTTCTGTCAGTATTCAAGAACAAGTTGCAGAAATATTACGAATAAGCCAGAAAATATTCCTATTGTAGGAAAAGATCTAGTGTCATTCCAGCGAGTTCAACTTTCCATGGGAGTGACATCTTAAATTAAATAGTTAGACCTGAAGAAATATTTTCTCGGGATTCTTTTCTATAAGTCGTTTGTTCTCTCCCCCATACGACTGCCGAATCTCAAGTGTTGATTTCCGGATTTACGAATCACCCCACCTTCGAGATGATCGCACTGTCTCTAAGTGGATAGCCACATTATACGTGACACATAGTCAATACTTTATGCCTTCCTACGGACCGATATCCTGAACAGGATGCTCTGTCAGAAGTTCGAGTTAAGGGGTTCAGGATCGTCTTTCACAGGCTCTATCAAGCAGGTCTTTGACGATCAGTATATGTTTGGCAACAGCACTTACACCATTCCAACCGGATCAACAAATTACTTTTGACGTACCTTTTGGACATACTTCAGACGTACAGATTAATTTTGGTCAAACCGTCTTCAATTCTATGGTTCCTAATCTATACACCATGGACTCGGCCCTTTCTGAGCAGATCTTCCGCCGGATGTTTCAGAACACTATTATTTTAAACGAACTTGTAGAGTGGTCTCTTGGTTTTCAACTCATATTTATTTTAAAAAATTAAATGTAGACTGACGAAGAACTTTTATTTGAACTAGCAAGTCAAACTCTGACGTATTTTAAAAGACAAAATAAGGATTAATTCAGCTTTAACCGTATTAGTAATTTGACGTGTGCGAATTATTTTAATGCACAAAAAATACAGTTCTCATAAGAGCAGATTTAATTTTTAGGTAAATTTGGGCGATACGAAGGCAATGTATGCATGGACTAGAGATAGCTATATGCAATACCATAAAATGAAAAATTATCTTGATCATGTCAAAAGAATGCGAGATATTGCGGGCATTTCGTTATCCTTTAGTGATTAACTGTCATTATATTTGGAATATTATAAAGTGAACTTCTGATATACAGTCAAACATATTCAGTTTTCAGAATATTTTATTTACAGTGCATTCACTATGCAACATGGGCCATAAATATCCATATATAACTAGCAACGGTAACTTTCAATTGAAACAAACAAGTATCTCTTATAGATGTTGTATACATTTAATGTAACTAATATTAATGCAACGTATACTCTAACAATATTTTTGGTCCATCGATAAAGAATTTGTGAAATTCTTTTAATGCATGTTTTTATATATAAATTCGGTAAATAATTCAAATATCATAGTAATAAAATATTTGAATTATAATAACCTTTATTTTTCAGTATTGTTTCTTGAGCAAAGCAGGTGTAGCATAACACTACGATATCTATCGACAACATAATGAAACAAGTCCACTATGTTTAACTGTTCAAACTGACTTAATAAGTTCATATCTTTAATTGCTCAAACTGACTTTATAAGTTAACAATTAAGTTTAGTTTTGCAGGTAGTTTAAATAGCTGTAAAATTTCTTTACGCATTTGATAGCATTGCAGTATTTTTGACACTAATATAAATTCAGTGCATATTGCTTTGCTTAAATATCCTTCGTGTAAATGAGAAGTTTTATTTTACACATACCATTCTTTTTGTAGCGTAAAATAATTAACATCGTTATAAAAGCAGAGCGCTGCTGTTACAGTGCAAAGACTGATATGAAAAATTTAATTACAGATTTATCATCTCTGTATCTATGGATGACAGTGCGAATTTTTAAGGCTGAATCTGGTTTGCCTTGAAAAGTGATGAAATGCGAAATAGATTTGTTTCCATATTTTAATTTTTTTCACATACTGTTAAGACCTGGCCGTCCAAACGGTTACCTTACACCTTTCTGGTAGGTCGGACGGTCTGGGTCTCAACAACAACATACTGTTAAGAGTACTGTCTCATAATTATAAAACTACCGAGTAAATGAGAAAACTCATACATTATAACATATATTTTGCATTATTAAAAGCTTTAATAGATAATTTTCAAGGCTTCTATGTTGTTTAATGTTAACATATTTGAATTATAAATATTCAAATGCAATAAAACAATAAAAAATAAATGTCATTTTTAAATACACATATATTTGTAAATATTATCATACAAGAAAGGAAAGCAATGAAATATGTAAAATCGCACATTTTTACATTTTAAAATAAATAAATATTTTCAGTTTAATCATACTGATTTTCTTTGAAAATATTTCAGTAGTAGTTGTTATAGCAGAATCATTGAAAAGTATGAAGAAATGATAATAAATAAATAATACTGTAAAGAAACATTTTAAGTTTAATTATACTGATTTATTTATAACGCATTCAAGACGTAATTGTTAAAGCAGAACCTTTAAAGAGTACGAAGTAAGCATAATAAATAAATCATTTAAAGAAGATTATTGTTTGTCGACGTACGTAGAATTCACAAATGCAGAGTTAAAAGCATATGTCATTTTTATGACAATGTTTTAGACATGAACACATATTCTTTCAAAATTCCAATGTTTCACACATCATAAATGTTAAGTTTCATTTAATAATTTCTCATCAATAAATGTCCACGTCAAACTTTCTTAATGTTTAATCAAAACAATATACATATCCTTCGATATTTGTGTTAAAGTATATTTCTTTTCACAACGTATACTCATCGATCGCTAAAGAAATGTGCAACCATCTTGATGACCTACTGTCATTGGTCTGACTCAAGGACGATGGAATTCCACATAGTTTTCAATGCCTTTGTCATTAAAATCTATGCATTTAGAAACAATTCACCGCTCTTTGCAATTTGTCATTCTTTGACATCTATAAAACACCAAAACACTAGAAAAATCAAACGAGTGAACAGACATACTTCCATTACTGTAGCAGCTACAATCAAGTTTGGCACAGTTGAAGCACATCCGAGCATACAACTTGCAGGAATCCACTGTGTACATATAGCGAAAACAATAATATTACAAAACTCAATAATCGGAGGCGTTACTGCAGACTTCAGTTGTATTCAAGAGTGTATGTAAAATGCTACCACTGATAACAGCAACAATGTCTTCTGGAATTGATTTCAGTCAACCAACAAATTGAAGGATATTTGACCACTCGGAACAGCTTCGTCCGTGTGGTTGATGTTCTTTGCCCACAGTTTACAAGTGACTGAGATGGCAACACCAATTGCTGGTTTGGTGAACCTTATTCCAACAAGCGGTGACATGTACTCTCGCTGGCCACGAAAGGGGAAATATTTCGTAGGGAATCCTCTGTCTGGTGTGTACTGAATGCGGCCCATATTTTCCTGATCCAGTAAGGTGTCTCCTTGACAATTCAGATACACCATATTTGTGACGGTTCTGTCGGTGACATCCACATACTGTTCCAATTCCCGCGATGTATAAGTTTCTGGTATCCAATCTGTAATGTTGTTGAACTCCAGAAATATGCACGGTTTTCCTTGATCGTATCCGTAATTCATGGACTTGCTGCACTCCAGCATCAGAGGGCGTATATCGAATTTGCAAACTTCATTCATTTCCATGAGAGGCGCACTGTTGCCATAACACTCCTTCACTTTTCCACTTTTGTTTTCTGGATGAGCATATCGGGAAAGTAGGGCATCGAGTTGCTTCGTCAAATCAGGCCAGACCCTTCCTTCTACAGGTAGTGTACCATGAACAAAGTTGATTACATTCATAGGTTTGTTTGGACGAGGCCAAAGCTGAAAGAAAATGAATTAAATAATTTAAAACATATCAATATACTGTTTATCAGATATGAAATCAAGTATAATGCTGCATAGTATGATAATCCATACAATAATATTTTGTGCAATACAAAAAATTATATATACGAGTATAATTTATTATTGCATACAATAGATATTTATTATTTGTACCCAAAGAAGTACAATCCTATTACAAGAAACATACTAAAACGGTATCTTCTGTGTTATTTTCACTTAAACTAAGTTCATCATATCTGTTAGAACAAGGGAAAACATGATGTTTCCCTTGTTTTCTTACAAAAAATATGATATGGGCAGCACATGATTTTCCTTATATAATGTAAAATTGTTTCCTAAAGTATGTTATCTCGTGAATGAAATGAACTAGATCTATGAGAATGATGTTAACAAATTTATCGCGTAATATTACATGTGAAAAATAAAAGCATTTGAAAACAGTTAATGGTTTTAAATTCGAATAAATAATTATTTTATTATTTTACTAATTTTATTAAAATATTTTTAGAAAAAGCACTCAAGACAAAAAAGAGGGAAAGCTTACGTATAAAAGAATATTTCAAATTATAGTTAACTATTAAATATAATGTTTCACCTATGATTTAAAACGTTTTATTAAGAATAACACTCCGAATACTAAATTGCCAAAGCAAAACCAAGAGCTCGATAAATTTAAGATAAATTTAAAACTACCATGAAATAAATTACTTGAATATAACCATCGATCCGTAAGATACACGTTATTAGAATGAACTGAAAGAACTTTCTTGGAAAACTAAAATTGAATCTGATATGGAAACTTTGATTCTACAGAAGCTTTTACACGATTTTATAACTATTTTATTGCAAAAAATAGCAAAAATTAAGTTAATATAACAAAAAAAATTCTTACAACAGCATATTTTACAAAAACTAAATTATCGTTTGCTGTGGTTAAATTTTGTCTATTTTCGAAATGGCACTTGTAAACAAACTTTGGATTGAAGACTTAAGATTTTCCTCTTACCGAAAAGAAATACTCTTTATTCTTTAAGTAAACGCTTGAAAGCGATGGAATTTGCATTTCTAAATACAGAATAAGCAATAGTATTAATAATAGATGGAAACAGCGTCAAGCATTGTTTGTAACTGGAAAAAGGACAGCAAATGTATAACCAAAGTAGGTACGTACATTTAGGACTATTTCAAAAATATTCTTTTGTCACAAAAGAAAATCCACCGACTCAAAGAAAACAGTTGCAGTGTATTTCAGTACCTCTGTAGCGACTGCAAGCAAGATAATAAATAAAGATGTAATTTTACAAAAGCTGAAAAGAATAATGTTCACCACATTTTGCCCAGACATGTGGCTGAGCTCAAAACACACTGTAGAATTCTCCAAGAAAACCCTTTAGTCAGTGACAGATGGAAATAAATAGAGACAATTGATGAAGCATGAAAATGTAGTTAAATGACTGCAACAAAGAAAGGATTGATGTACTATCACAAAAGAGGAGCAAAAGTCCTAGAAACTTGGTTCCAAGAATCAAAAGACAGTTTCAGTAATGGATTAATGATTACTGGCTTTTCATACAACGGTAAATTAAGGTAAGAATATTCGAAAACAATGTCAAGATCAATTCAAAATATTACCAAATATTGTTTTAACTCCTTTATTTAAAGAAGAAATACCAGCCTTTTTTTTCACAAAGTCTTAATAGAGTAGAACTTCACCAGGATAAAGCTATTAGTCGCACATCAAAATCTAGCACTAAATTTCTTGAAAAATGACAAAAATATATAGGTATTAAAATATATAGGCTATGCATTTTGCTCATATTTCTTCAAAGTCCCCTGATGTGTCATGAATGGATTATTGGGCTTTTAGATTGTTAAAAAGAAAATTTTTAAACACCAAACCTAAAACAATGGATGGACAATGGAAAACTGTGGAAGAGGAATGGAATGAAATACCATTCGTAACTTTTAGAAAATCTCATTTATCTTATAAATCAAGATGTAGACTTATCAGTCCAGAGAAAGAACCATCAAATATGATATTTAAGAAATACATATTGTTACTTAAAACCTTAATTATTGTGCTTTAAATTTGTTCTGAAAGTATGTAAACAGCCTCTGTATATAGATATATTTATAAAATAGAGATACATTTTTTATTTTACTTAAATTTATATATAAATAGAAATTTTCTCGTAAGCCTTGGTTTGGCATGTAATAAATTATTATCCTTAAATAAGTAATTGAAAAAGTAATAACGCTGTTAGATTTTGATGGAATGACAAAACGTCAGTATTGAATATTCATTTTAACAGTAATGTAAGTACCCTTGTAATTATTCTACGTATACCCAAAAATTTTCATTCCGTCTTACTGCATTGCCGTTTTACTGCTGATAAAAAATTATATGAGCGTAATATGTGAATTCGCAATGAAGCCAATAACTGCATTTCGAACATTATTTCAAAGTTTATTGCCATTAATGTATAACCATATTATTTTTCTAGAAATCACATCTGTAAAATGATTTCTGTAAATGTGTACAAAAAATAAAAATAATAGTTTCGATAGGTTAACAAACTAATTGTATACTGATAATTTAGCATATACATTTTTATATTCTGTATTAATCAATTTTCTATCACATCTAACCTACCTATTCACAATGTAGTCCAATCTTTAAATTTGATTCATGAAAATTTGTGATTAGTATTTACTCTGGTATCTGTAAATCCTGGTAAAGCTCTTTTATACAGAAATATTTGAAAAATCATTTTTTTTCTCAGATAATAAGAGAAGATTTGAAAAGTATATGTCCTTGGAATCGGAAAGGTATAATTAGGTTCTAAAACAAAAGAAAACTCATCTACAATGTCGATTCCGTCGAAACGGCACTATGCATTGATTCTTCATTATGAACAATTGCAAAATCAATCATACTGACAGTTTATTTTACAGTTGTAAAGTTTACAAGAGTTAACCTACCTTCACCAATCTTATACTCGTATCTGGAATCTCGTACTCATCATCTTCAACAGCAAGTAATGTTCCAACAAGAACAACGGTCAGTAGAATTATTGCTACTAAAACAGCTATCCACCACTTCACTCTCGACTTTGCTAGCCACTCTCTAAGGCCCTTTGCACCTTCCTTGGCCCCGGCTTTTTCACCTCCGGGGCCACCAGCGTCATTCTCTTTGCTATCCGTGGTGATCTTTTCCCCTTTGAGGGGAGAGTCTTCTGCAGCTTCTTCTTGATCAGTGTCTTTTTTCAAGTCAATATCCTCCAAAGGATACTGCCCATCTTTTTCACTGTCCTTGGATTTTTCGTTTTTTTGTTGCTTTTCGATGTCACTGATCATTCTTGTCAGGGCCCTGCCTCTCCTCCCCCGGCCACCAGCTAACTCGTGGACATCTGTGTACTTTTGTGGTATAAGTACAGAAGGTCAATGTTCTGTCAATGTTCTAAATATATCTGAAAAAGACAAAAGTATATTATGGAATAAAATGAAAAAAATATGATATAACATTTTAAAACATTGATTATTTTAATACATGAACGGGCCATTCAATGGATCACATCGAACGTTTCTGAGGTGATGTGTGTGTGTGTGTGTGTGTTCCGTGAGACTGTGAATGCGATGTCTCACGAACGAATTGAGCGTGTCAAACAAAATTTGGTACACATATTACAATCAGTGAATACTGAACTTCTATTAATTTTAAACAAAATCAAATTTCTTAGGACACCCAAACTTTTGAATGAAATTAAAAAAAATATCATTATAAAATCAGAATCTTCAACAATGCTATATAAATGATTATTATTATGTAATGTTTCTTTAGAAGACGAATGACATAAACTTTGAAGCGCTAGCATGAACCGTTCTAGAGATATTGTACGTTTTTCAAATAAATTTATCAAATCAGTCGCTTAAAATTTAAAATTTAGCATTAACTATTGCGTTATATGCTCACTTTTCATATATATCATTACGCGATACATTTTTTAACATTAATCATGTGAATCTAGTTCACTTCATATTTGATAGAACATAATTTAGCTAATGGTTTTGTATTTTGACATCTGACAATATACCATCAGTCTTATACATAAGGAACTCTTACCTGGGTTTGTTTGTTATACGTGGTGATAAATATAGCGAACCTGGTGATTAAGCGATATTTCGCCCTAGATTGACAAAAATATAGAAACAATTGCAAAAATGATGCCACATTCATGAAGTAATTATTAAAATATTTTAATATATACAGTATATTGCTTATTGCGGATGCTATCAATATTGATTCTTGTCCAGTTATAGTTACCAAGTTAATTAGATACTTATATAGTTTTACATGTCGTCATCAAATAAGCTCAAATGTCATTGTACAGTGGATGTTATATATTATTTTGTCGCTGCGAAAGAAGTAAATTCACTGCATTTCATAGCGGAAGTCATGTGCTGCCCACATCAGATTTTGTATGTTGCTTGAATATTAAAAACTGTATGAAAAATATTTTATGTTACTCTTCTAATCAAGGAGCTTCCCTACCGCGGCCTCACGGTTCAATATATTTCACGTTTCGATCTAAAATAGAAAGAATCATAAAAAAATATTCTCACTGTTATTAATTATTTAAATACTTTTAACTGAAAATTAGTGAACCTCGTTTTTTTTTAGTTAAAACACGTTGTTCTCGAAATAGAAATGTTACTTTTACACACGAAAAGAATATGTTTAAACACATTTAGCAAATCGAAAGAAATGTTGTGTGATTATTTCAATCAATAAATATTAGAGACTAATTGGTCTTTGGAGTAAAATATTCAGGAAAAGATCTTCAGTTTTTCGAACATTGAAAATCGAAAATACGGTATTGAGAGAAAATTGTATAAAAATATGACTGAAATGGCTGTTTTATGCGTAATTTGTTACTTAGGATACAAATATAGAAATATTGCACGTTTGAGACCTAAATTAAAAAAAATCACAACATTATATTCATTATTATAATTATAAATGCATGCTTTATAAATACCTTTACCCAGAAATAAATTGAAGCCAGTTTATCACTAGCCGACCGTTCTCAAGATATTAGAAGTTGCACTATATACGTCTCGAAAGATAAAATGATTTTCTTGGAATTTGGCATATTTAAATAATAACACTGATAAGATTATGATTTTCAACGAGGCTGTTTCATAAGGAAAATCTGATTTTTGTTGTCCCTTAATATCGAAATAATGCATTTTATACAGAAAGTCGTATATGGAATATTTTATTTGATAAGTACATGTACTGTTTATAATAATTGTTAAATTCTATTTCTTTTTATTTTATAAGTTACAAAGTCATTTTTACTGATTCAAAGAATATTATATTCTTGCACCGTTTTGTGCTAAAACTTGCCTTAAGGATACATGATCTAATATTATACATGATGCAATTACTGCAAAAATTTCAGTTATCTATTAATCAACGTTTTCTCATACATGTATAACGATCTCTTTAATTTCCTCCCAACGTGCGAAAATCCATTGAACTCCAGTGTCACGCTTTACATTCAAAGCCTGGCAATTACTGGGCATGCTTAACATCCTCAACTCAACACGCGAAGAGATTCATTCCGGTTCAACCATGGATTTTATATATCCGAATCATTCATTTTAGAATACTTATTACTGAACGAGGAGCGTATAATCAAAAATCGAGCTCATTTATTATTTTTTTTCTTCAGTTGCCAGAAACGGCGCAAGAGTTTTAGAATTTTATGGTATTATTGAGACTACGGAGGTATAAGAAGGTTCTAAGATTAATGACCGGTGTAACATGGATTCATTAATTTTAAGAAATTCCTAACCAAGTTTTAATCTTGGAATGGTTTAAGTTATGGGTTTAAATTAAATGGCTGAATTTTAAGGAATTTTCATCGTAAGCATATTATTTAAGAACGTACATTTATTTAAGTACGAGGAGTTATATCAGGTACTAATAACTGCTGCCGATAATTTTTTTCAGAAGACGACTGACCTGATATTGAACAGATGAATCCACGATTTAAATTCTGAGCAACGTCGTTTAAAAAGGGAGATTTTATTGAGCAATCTTAAAAATTATATAACATCATCATAATAACACATAATCGAAAACAATCAAAATATTATATCAATAAGGGAAATATAATTCGCCAAGTTTAAACGAAATAAAACTCCACTAATTGTAAGCATTCTTCCAAATTATTCAATGTCATCAAAATAGCACACATTAAAATGAATAAAATGGAATAATAATCGATAAAAGTTATTTAAAAGTAAAAGAAACGAACTACTACGTCTGCAAATAACACACGTAGCCGTCAACACACACGGTTCAAAGCGAATTGTAAAGAGTGAACGACTTATGTTTGTCTTCTAAAGAGAATTCCATTCTGTTTCAATTTGCATGCACTGAACAGCGATAACTATGGTGTGAAAAATTTTACAATGCATTGAAACCACATATCTCCTGTTCATTTATGAAGATCGGATTGTGAGTGTATTTTATATGTTGAAATGTTCATATCAATTGCGTCAAAACATCATCATAATAACACATAATCGAAAACAATCAAAATATTATACCAATAAGGGAAATATAATTCGCCAAGTTTAAACGAAATAAAACTCCACTAATTGTAAGCATTCTTCCAAATTATTCAATGTCATCAAAATAGCACACATTAAAATGAATAAAATGGAATAATAATCGATAAAAGTTATTTAAAAGTAAAAGAAACGAACTACTACGTCTGCAAATAACACACGTAGCCGTCAACACACACGGTTCAAAGCGAATTGCAAAGAGTGAACGACTTATGTTTGTCTTCTAAAGAGAATTCCATTCCGTTTCAATTTGCATGCACTGAACAGCGATAACTATGGTGTGAAAAATTTTACAATGCATTGAAACCACATATCTCCTGTTCATTTATGAAGATCGGATTGTGAGTGTATTTTATATGTTAAAATTTTCATATCAATTGCGTCTTCAAAATACATAAAATTATATGTATATATATATATATATATATATATATATATATATATATATATATATATATATATATATATATATCTTTACGAGGTGGTAATACACACCAAACCAAGCATTTTTCATAGTTTACCGGGTCAGAAATGAAACGTAAAGGCGTTACAGGTCGATTAATCATTGTGAATATCCCATAGCTTCTCCCCCCACGATAGCCCGATCTATCACATCCTGACTTCTTTTTGTGGAGATATTTCAAGAGTCGCGTATATGATACTCTTCCTGAATCTGAAGAAGAACTCCCAGCCAGAATTTCGGCCGCTGCTGCCGAAGTGCGCAACATGCCTGGTCTGTTAGAGAGTGTTTGTCAATCCTTTCATCGCCACTGTGAGGCGTGCATTCAGGTTGGCGGTCGTTCATTGGTTGGCGGTCACCATTAAATGTACACAGGCGCCTTTATGTTTCATTTCCGACCCGGTAAACTATGGCGAGAAATGCTTGGTTGGGTGGGTACTACCACCTCGTAAAGTTTGACCCATCTTTTTTGAATCACCCTGTATGTATAGGGTAAGTTGTCCCTAATCTGCCAAACGAAAGGTGGTGATAGAAGAGCCCATGTGCAGTAGAAAGCACCATAGCCACTATGTCCTACCTCTAACTGTTTCCAAGCTATGGTGGATAGAAGGAAAGTGCGTCAAGTCTGAAAAAACCCAAATTTGTGAAGTTTCTGAAAGGTCTACAGTAAAATAAGCACATAATTGGAAAGAGAAGAAAATATGAGATGACACCATTTCCATCAGGATATCTGGATTCAACACTCGCGAGGTGCCATGCTCGACCCTCATTTCAATTTCCTGTCCGTCTTCAGCCTACTGTTTTGTGAGGTGCAAGAACGAAAGTTTTAAAGCCAACCAAGAAAACCAAGAAAAGTATCATTATAAAGTTATAGATAGGACAAGGTTGCTATGGTGTTTTATACTGCATATGGACTCTTCTATCACTCCCTTTCGTTTGGCAGATAATTAATATATATATATATATATATATATATATATATATATATTATATATATATTATATATATAATATATATATAATATATATATATATAATATATATATATTATATATATATATATATATATATTATATATATATATATATATATATATATTATATATATATTAATGTCATATAAAAGATACGAATATAAGATTTAAAATTAACGAGACAAGTAGGCGCAATGCTGCTCTAAATTGTCTAGTATAATAAAAGAAAAAAATTCTACAAAGAAATCTCAAAAAAGGGGGGGGGGGGTGGAGAAAAGCCAACAGGGAAATTTGAAAAGGCCTAGGGGGGTGGTGACCCCTAGTTCCCCGGTTAAAAGTCGACTTTTATTCCCTAGGAAACACTCCCGGAGCCGAAAAATACCTGAGGCCAATCTCCGTACAAACGTCAAAGCAAAAGACGCACAAAACAGTCCGAACAAGGAACAAATGGACTCCATTACGAAGTTGTAAAAGCAAGGGTATACATACAAAGTCAGAATTCAGAGTGACAACACACAAGAAAAGTAAAACGGCCAACTGAAATCCCTCAGTCAAAAGAGAGAAGGGAGTAGAGTGTATAGGACTAACACCATCGTTGCCATTTATAACCCAAAACTAAACGTTTGCCAAAATCATTTTCAAATGCGTTGACTGTTTTATTATGATAGGTATTATAAATATGTCTGAGGAATCCAAGGGGATAGTCTTGTTTGATAGCCTCCTTGATAAATATAACATCACTTTTTATACGGTCTTTTTTATAAGTATGCAAGCGGGCGTTCCGTATAAAGTGATTCATTACGATATTACGAAAAACTTTCTGACTTAAATTAGACCTCCAATTGATAATATAATTCACTTTAATCTTGAAATGTCGTCTTTTATCATAAAGTATCGTATACAAGGGTTCATCTTCAGCGAAGTGAATGATAATATCCAAGTAATTAATTTCATCGGCAGAATCTGCAGGAGTTTCAATTAAATCCAATTGTGCAGGGTAAAAGTCGAAGTTAAATTTAATATTGGTTTTTTGATGTGCCACAAGTATATCATCCACAAAACGGAAATACGGCAATTCGTTTAATATATGTGTGCCTTTTTCATAGTGATGGAGGTATAGATCTGCCATCATCGAGGAGCAGCCTCCCCCCATAGGTATACCTTTTACTTGCCTATAATAATTCAAACCATTGAATAAGACGTTTTCAAAAAGCACAATATCCAAGATAGCCTTGAATTTGTGTAAAGCTATGTATTTATGTAGGTGATATTGATTATGGATTTCTATCATAATATCATATAGATCTTTCAGATCTATGTTATTAAAGAGATCTTTAAAGTCATAAGACTTGTAAATCAGGTTTGTGGGATGTTTGTTCAAATACTTTATTATATCTCCACTATTTTTAATCATTACTGAACCACCTTGCATAATTTGAGTCATAATAGGTTTTAAAAGTGTAATAAGTTTCGTATTTGCTGTAGTAGTATAAGCTTTATAGGCTACCGTTACTGGTCGAAACTTTACAGGTGTTTTGTGTAGTTTTGGTATCAATACCAAGTACGGATATCGAATATGATTGATGTTGATACCTATGCGTTTATGTAAAGCCCTAATTTTATTTTCGATTTCCCTTCGTTTTGATTTCAACAAAACATACATGTCTTCGTTATTATAACTGATATGGAGTTGATCGATGTAATATTTCATACAAGTAAAGGTAAAATTCGATGTAACCTTATCGGTATACGTA